>VWZG01013026.1:626526-737349 GCA_013396735.1 Grallaria varia | reverse complement strand
AAAAAAAAAAAAAAAGGAGCCTCATCTTGATGCAGACTTTGATGTCTGTGCTGAAGTCCAGAAATACATCCCTTCCAGCAAGGAACAGCAAATAAAAAAGGGCATTAGGAAATACATTTCAAAATTAATAATGCTTCAAAGCTTGTCTCTGAAACTTTTTACAAGAGGAAATTTATCTAATTTTAAAAACTGAAGAGAAGAAAATGAAAGTTTTATTCAATCAATAAAATTATCTCCATATGAGCAATTTCAAGCCCACTTTTGAGAAATCTTATTTTGATGCAAAAAAAAAAAAAAATTAAGAAGCAAATGAAAAGTCTAGGGCTAATACATACTTATTTAAAAGCACTTTTTATTTCAGCCACTGATCTAAAAGTCAATATTTCACTCAGTTCTAGGACCCAAAGAGAACTGTCTCAAGTATTTGCCCAAAGGACTAAACAAAATCACTTGTATAATTAATGTGATTTTCTAAGAGGAGTAGATTCAATGCATTTGAGAATACCAACGTCTCTTAAGATAGGAGGTTTTCTCACAAGCTCATCTTAAGAAGATTTCTCTGTACTTCTTTCCTATGCATATGTGTTCCAAGAAGCTTTTAATGAGCTTCACAGAGTTACTAGAGAAAAAAGTAGTCTAACTACTTACTTTCTAGTTCTCTATTGAATTTCTTATTAATTAACATATTGATGCTCTCTTTTCTTAAATTTGACTTTAAAGAAAGCAAAATAACTTTTTAAATTAAGTAATGAGACAAGAATGTCAACAGCTTTTTTCACTCTATTAATTCATATACACACTAAAACTTCTGAGGTTTTTGACAAGTAAGATAGGAAAGGTAGCAATGACAATGTTTCTATTTTTAAAATTAAATCCACTTTAAAAACTAAACTCTTTCTTTCCTAGCTCCTTTGGAATTTTTTATCCTACAGAAATTGCCACACTTTTTGTTTTAATCATACAGATGATTTAAAGCACATACTCAAACCAGTGCATCTTTGTGGTCTTGTACCCAGTTATGTGTCCTTCACTGGAACAGCGACAATGACCCCAAACATGGCTACTGGAATCCAACTGTGTCACCAGTCCCCTTATCACTGCATGTGTTTTGTCGCTCTGCAGTGAACATCTTCCTTAGGATTGTCTTCTGACTTGCTATTTAACTGTGACCTGCCCAAACTTTGTGCCTCTCTATTGGCTGCCACCCACTGTAGCACCTTCCACTGTCAAAGACCATGTACATTAATAAACAGGTATTAAAATCTTGTGGCCTCAACTGCCCAGAAATCCCTCTTGACAGCTTTACAATTGTTTGGTCACTTCAGACACTGCCACAGTCCCACTCAAAATGTACCTGCACCCTTTGAAGTTCTAACAATAAGAAAAAAGGATGCTGCAAATAATATACCTGTGAATGAATTTTTATTTTTTCTTTCTAATTGTTTCTCAGTTTACAGTATTTCCTCTACTCTGATTATTTACCCATGCAATTTTCCTTGACAGAATAAGCCTTGTTTCTAGACTGAACCCAGTTGCAGAATGCAGTGACCAGGATTTCCCATATCAGCCAGCTTGAGTAGGTAACAAAAACTGAACACAGCCATCTCAAGTTCCCTTTGCTTTTGGGATTAAACTATATGCCCCCAAAACCCTTCTGGATTTAGGATAAATGCCATGAAGCAAAACTTTCTTTCAGCTCAACAGTTATAGATAAAAGAAAACAGAAGCACCAAAGAATAAACCAGTTTAGGCTGGAAGAGAAGACAAGTTTTGAGCTATATGAAGCCCGTGCACAAAATCTGTAGGGGCAGGAGGAGCAATAAAGCATTTGGGATCTGGTTTCATATGCATGTGAATAACAACCACAGTGAGGAGTCTGGATTAAACACTCAGATTCTGACAAAGAAAATCTTTCAGGTCACCATACAAGCTGTTCAATATAAAGCTAATGTCTGTAAAAGATGTGTTTACATGATGCTAAAAATTGAAATGTAATACCTTAAACATGCTATAGTGCCCTGGTATAGGAAAAAAACAGATGGAGTTTTCTCTAGTCAAACTGCAGCTTGAAAGACATAAGCCTTGTAGAGCTGAAGCTTAGTTGGTGGTGCACTTCATGTCCTTCATGTAAAATATTCTGTCACTTTTAATTTTGTATCTTGTTTACTTTCTCTGTTACAAAAGAACTGGGACTTGTTTTTAGCTGCTCTGATTAAGTTTCTATTGATTTTCGAGATAGGAAATGGAACTTTCAGATTTCCCACATGAATTTAAAGCAAGTCAGATATTAACCTCGAGGTAAAACATCTGCCATGACATTCAAAGAATAGACAAGTACTATCTTACTGAAAACAGCATCTGTGCTCAAAGCTCAGTGCCTGGGATTTGGAATGTGAGAACAATGCAAGCAGTAGGACTGTATTTTTACGTGTGTAAAACCCCACAGAAACACACCCACATTTACTGGGATTCACGTTCCCTCAGATGTGCGTTATTGCACATCTCTTACATACACACACTTGAACTATTAAAGCGCTAATGGCTAAAGTGAGTTAGAGATGTGTCAAGGGGAATTAAGAAAAATATGAAAGCCAATGCAGAGCTGGAAAGGGTTGGGTTTTTATATCACTTATTGTATCTAACCATATAAAGTATATTTATTACTTTTGAGGATCAATTTCCCCCTTCTCATCTGTAACAACTGCCAATATGTACATACATTTTGTAGCTTAAAACTTTCGCTATCAAATATATCACTGCTATAGGTAGGCAGCATTTAATAGACTAGCACAAAATAAATATCCAAAATATTCTGAAATAAATGCCAAATGTAACTCCTATTGAGTTGAAAACTATTACCTTCAGGCCCATGGACTGGTTTTACCTACCTTAGTAGTTTTCCTTATATGAGTTGTTTGGAGATGTGTGTGATACTGGTGAATGTTTCCAGACTAGAAACATTGGGTAGAATGCTTCCTTTTTCCTACCAACACACTACAATTTTATTTCATGATTGCCTCTGCAAAGATTGTAAAGCAACTGTAGCAAGACAAGAGAGCTACTTAAGCTCAAAAATATTTTAGGAAACGCGTTTCCATCTGAACAGCTCCATGGTGTTGGCATTTATAGAAAAAAAATCTATGCATTTCCCTTTGCACACCTAACAGAAATCAGTCTTTGAACGATGAGAGCTGGTCATTTTGCAGTTCAAAAGACTGGCAACTCCTTTAAATTAGCCAAAAAAAAAAGCAATCAGCATTTTCCCCTCTACAACAGAAGATAATCTCTGAAACATAATCTATATGCGTACAGGAACGTATAGAACACAACCTCACATTCTGCAGGAGTCATATATTTAGCAAATTATATATTGACCCAGTCCCAGGTAATCCACAGACCCATGCAGAAATCACTGAAGATGAAATCCTCACCTCTGCCTTCAGCTGTTTTTTAGCTGACAATGTCTAGTTCTTTCTGCCTAGAGGACCATCTTCCTACCACCTTTCTCCAGCTGAGATGGAACATTCCCACTGGCTTCACATCGACACACTAGAAACACACGAGGCTTTGGAGCAGCCAGTTGGGTTTACAAGTTATTGCCAGGATCTACTGAAACTGAATAAATACAGCCAAAAGAAATAAATAAAAACAAACAAAAATAATGCTGGTTTAAATCTTCAATTGAATTGCACATGTGAGCAGCCCATTTATAGTCACTTCTCGTGAGCGTTCAGTTTAGAGGCACAGCTGTTCAGGGAAAATGCATTTTAATCTCAGGATGAAATCATTTAAATATAGCCTTCTGTGAACATTCATACCAGTCAGGGAACAAGAAAAACACCAATCAAATTATATGACTAATCATTTGTAAGTTGTGCACAGATATGTATTTGAATTTCAGATGCTAATCTGAAAAAAAGTGTCTCAAAGGTTTAAAGAACATTCAAGAAAAGGGCTATGTGTTCATGGAAATTTTAATAATGGCAAAGGAGTCACCTATGTTCATATGAATGGCTGCAAACAGATTATCAGAACAATTTGAAAAATAAGTTGTAAGGAAAAACTGTCCTTAGTGGAGTGTTTCATGTAATGGACAGCTTTATGAAATCTCTGGTTAGACTACAATACTTTGATATTTAATAATGTTTCTAAAAAAGCACGTCTTCAAACATTAATGAATGAAAATTTACAAAGAAATGGCTCTGCCTGAATGAAGAACTGGATCCACTGGAAATACATCTTCCACAAACGTTTTCCAGGCTGGGGTGATTCAGATGCTTTGGCTTTCTAGTCTAATGATTCTCACCAGCAGTTGACAACTAACCCCTTTCACCACAGAATTTCCTGCAGGATGATCCTTTCCAAGGTGGCTCCCCTGCTCTCAGCTGACCTTACGGGTGACTGCAGTTACTTTCAGAACTGCTCCCTCTTCCCATTTCTCCACTGGGAGCGCAGCCAATGTACTTGGACACCACTGTGTGTCCCATGTACTGTCACACTGAAATCTGTAGGATGCACTCGAGTCATTTTAGATAAATGTCAACAAGAGACAGGAGGCACAAAAGCAGAAAAAAGACTGCAGTACTCCTTTGCACAAAAACTATTTTCCGTGGCACATGACAAATGCCTATTTCAAGTGTAAATAAGTGGGAAAACATTTTTAAAAGATCAGCATAAAAATGTAAAGTGTGTTTTGAAAAGCCATATTACAATACAAAACACTGAAAAAATAAACAAAAATATGTCTGGCTATGTGGAAGTCAGTTTAGTTGCTTTCTTGAAAGCTCATTCTGAATACAAAGCCACCGGCGCAGTCCTTGGTTCATTTGCCTTTTCTTTCCTTTCTGTAAATAGGCACAACTTTAATACTTGAGGGTATTGTTAAGCCTCAGGTTTGGAAAGTGTTGTGTGATCTTCAAGTTGTGATTTCCAGAAATGGTAAAACCCCTGTTGTTATTTTACCTCGACTTCGCAAAATATTAAAATATACTGTTATGTCGATCATGGTGTTAATTAGATGGAGGGTTGATTCTGACCAAAGCTAATTTTAAATAGACTTTTGTACACTCTGCCAACATCTTCTGACAACTTTATTTTCAGGGAATATGGTAATATTCCTCGGAATGTATATACATGGAGGATATTTCTGCTGTTAATCAAATTTATGGGAGAAAGTGCTGCAATACTGGGACACATTCGACTTGTTCAAATCACTGTAACTCCTGGCACTATGCAAATTTTCATTCCAAGCATCATACTGGGTTTCTAAACTACTTGCCCATAAATTACATGGAGTGCTGGGGCCATCTATACTTGGGACAAAGACTAAATCAGTAGGAGTATCAAGCAGCAAGTTAATAGAAAGCTATTTTCCAATCTCTTTTTGTTGGTTTGCAAAGCTCAAGGTTACTTGCTCAATCCATCAGGTACCATGTTCTTCCCTGAAGAATGAACAAGACGCTCCTACTGAAAAATCAGTAAAGTGAAATAAGCATGATACTAAGGGAAGGCAAGAGCTTTACTCTTAATTCCATAAGGAATAATTTAGGCTTATTTTTCCAAAGAGTCCCACCAAGACCAAAATACTTGGTGAAATAAGAAATATTTTTGTGCTGCCTATGGCTCATTTTTGGCATTCACATCCCAGAGATACATACAGTAATTGAAGCTTCAGAAAAATCTGAAGCATGTTTTAAAGTTCTATGTATGAATAAGAAAAAATATGCTGGATTTTGTTGCTTTAGTTCTTCCCAGAATGTGGCTATTTAATTTCATGCAAAGGAGGCATAAAACACTCCGCTCTTAATTAGTTCTTGATACCGCTTATCTGCTTTCATGAGGGTTTGTCAGCACAGCATGAATCAGAATCATTGGAGACCACTACTTAGCTTGAGTTTATGCATGATTTGTCTTTAAAAACAGATTGGTTTGAATTGTTGGATCGCAGAGTAATTGCAGACACTATTGACTTTATGTAACAGGTCAAATGTGATTGGGATGCTCCCTTTTCAAGTGGTGCTTATCACTGGGAAGACAAAGCTTCCCATGTATTTAAGACCATAAATGGCACACAATTGCAGGGTTTTATGTTAGTAAGTTTGGAAGTCATTTATCAGTTGAAAACCAGAAATGGCAATCAAATACAAATGAGTTAAGAAAACCAAATGAGCTTCCACTGCTATATTATTTTGTGGATTATAGACATTGCTAGCAGTAATCTCAAACTCCCAAAGTGCTTTTTAAAAGCATGATTAACTCTCCCAACACTCTTGTGGAGAAGGCAAATATCATCTAATCATTTTACAGGTGAGCCTGTTGCTGTAGTGGGAGCCAAACTGACTCAACCAGGCTGGTTGGGGATGCAGGAGGAATCAGAGAATCACAGAATCAGCCGGGTTGGAAGAGACTTCTGAGATTAGCAAATCCAACCCTTGATCCAACCCCACTGTGCATCCCAGGTCATGGCACTCAGTGCCACGTCCAGTCTCATCTTAAAGACCTCTGGGGACGGTGAATCCACCACCTCTCTGGGCAGGCCATTCCAATGCCTGATTACTCTCTCTCTGTAAAAAATTTCTTCCTAATATCCAACCTAAATGTTCCCTGGCAGAGCTTAAGCCCGTGCCGTCATGTGGAGAAGGTAAATATGACCTAAACATTTCACAGGTGAGCCTGGTGCTGTACTGGGGGGCAAACTGGCCCCGCCAGGCTGCCTGGGGCTGCGAGAGGCCAGTGTGTGGGTGCCACCCGGGTTAAGGGGGTGCCACCCGGGCTAAGGGGGCTCCCCCCGGGCAGCCCTGCAGCTCAGAGCAGCCCCTGCCCTGCCCGCACGCCTTGGCACAGGGCTCTGCCAGGGGCCGCGCTCAGCCCCCAGCTCAGGGTCAAGAAGGGAGCTAAGCGGTTCTACCAGCTTATCTTTGCCTCAGGCACGCTGTTTGTGGCCACCAAGCAGCATCTGAACAGGAAAGTTTTGTGCTCCAGAGCACCTGCTGTACTTCTGAGAAGGCAGGAGGGGGACGAGTCCCCTCCCTCATGCTCCAGAAGCACAACCTGCCAGCACCTCCCTCATCTACTCTGTCACATCTTTAGCTGTGCACACCTTGCCTGCTGGTGCTCAGGCTAACAGGATCTGCTTAGGACCAGAAAGGATTTTGCTTATTAATTCTATAGCTAATCTAAACAAAATGAAGAAAAAAAATCGGTTTACAGTTTCTATTTCCCCAGCAGTACTTCGTAAACTTTACACATACAGAGGGGTTTGGAATATTGCAGTAATGGGAAAGGCATTTCTCGTGTGAGTGTTAGAGTTTCTTCCCAGGGAATCCTGAAGTGCTCTGCATTCATGGGCACGATCCTGCGAGCGCTGGGCATGAAGAACTCCCTGTGGCTGCAGTGGGAGTTCTGCTTGAGAGGTTTGGAAGCTTTTAACAATATTAGACTGTAACAGCCCCCTGAGGAGTTTGTGAACATGCCAGCCAATATGGAGCACAGCAAAGCGCTGCTCTTATATAATGTGTCACAGGCTCTTTTATCCACACAGAGCAGACAGATTATTTGTGAACAAGTTAAACTCCACACACACAGAGCCACTGCCAAAGGCTCAACCCCAGTCATTCCCCCACTGTACAGTGTAAGCTCTGCCATGCAAGGACCCCTGTCATTATGTTGTCAGACGCAATACAGCAGGGAGATGGAACCTGGGGGGCTGCTAAGTGCAAACACTTTTAAAACACAAAGTTGAAGAGTAATCCTTACATTTAACTAGACTAAAACTCTATTATAAAGTACAAAACTCTGGCATAAGTATAAGCACACTTAGACCACTGTGGAGCGAGACCAATTCCAACATCACTAAGAGGAAAGGTTCTTTCCCATTGGAAGGCTCCCAAGGGAAGTTATTTTCTCATGCACCCCACATTCGAACCCTCTGCTGCTTTCCACAGCCTGTACCAGGAATGCCCATGACACGTCTCCTGTCACTCAGCTCAGACATCAAACATGCCGTATTATCTTCTTTTGCAAGCTGAAGAATGTCACATGTGAAAGGTCCAGAGTCAGCTGTCGTTTGATAACATATAATTATACAGGGCTAGAGCTAAGAGCTTTCTGAAGGACTATTTCTCATCAAATACACAAGGGGTACAAAGGTAAGAAGCCTTCTCTTGCACATGAAAAAGTTACCTGAGAAAATCCAGAATTTAATTTGTGCAATGTCACATGGCCTAATTTTCTGATACTTCTTAAGTGAAAACTGAAGACCAGTCTGAAAACCAGATAGCAGTACATACTATGAAGGTAGCTGAGAGAAGAACTTCAAATAATACACTTATTTTAGAGTAAGAGCATTTTGTTGCTGGGAGCCAGCCCTTATTATTGCTAAAATGTCCTTTGTTGTACATGAATAAACTCTACCTAAAAATATCATTAATACTGACACAACTTAGGTCTTCTATAGTTTTCTTCCAGAGTACTGTATGTTTCCATCTAGAACATGGCATGAAGAAAAATGAAGGCTTTGTGCAGTGTAATAAACATTTCCATAGAAGTCTATATAGTATTTCTGCTTTACATCATGTTTCATTTATCAACCTGAATTAGGCTTTTGAAAGAGGAAAATGCAGCTTTGCAGTTCAGTACCTTTTCTAGTCTTTTCTTGCAATAACAAAATTGCTTAATGTCATTTCAAGTTCATCCTGTTCCATACACACATGTACGCAGAGCTATGGGTAATTCACTTACACAGTTCAACATCTCCTTTGTCACAGATGGTAAATGTGCAGATTTTTCCCTCAAGGAAAGAAACTCTTTTATAAAATAATTGTATATTCTGCTCATTTTTTTTCTGTCACTGATGCTCTTGTATTGTTATTATACCCTGTCAAGCTGGTAATTAGCATTCAGGCTCCGTCTGACACAAACACAGTTCTCAATCCTCCTTAAAAATCCCTTAGGACACACATGATAAGTAAAATAATGTGAGCTACTAAGGGGGGAAAAGTACTAAAAATAATAAAAAAGGGAAAAAAGGGAAAATAAAAGAAAGAGGAAAAGAAAGAACGAATAAAAACCAAGAGACAGAGAATAACCACAGGCTGCTTTTGTCCTGCAGTCAATGCATGGCACTTGTTCAGTGAATTGCACAGAGCTAATCCTACTGTGTGGAATAAGCTTTCAGAATGCTACAGCTGTCTTCCTGTGGTTGTCCTTTGCTTTTCCTACACAAAGATCTAAATTCTCTTCCCAGTCTCACCTTTCTCCCAAACTTCTAAGGCACGCAGTGTACCTGGGGTTCCCTTTTTTACTCACAGTGATTGCCCCTCCTCCTTTTTCTGGTCTTTCCAGTGAATAAACATCTGCTCTTCCAGATCCACCATTTCTTGAACACTGTCACAGGAGACACTTAAGCTATCACAGTGTGCTGAATTATTCTAACTAGATTACATGGCTCTTGGTAAAATGATATCACCTAGAACTTTGTGCACCTACCAGAATTTTTCCATGTTCAGTGACAGTCGTCACTAGAAATAAGAAGAAAAAGGATTATTCTTGCAGTTCCTACAAGTTCCTCCTTTTCAGTAATTTCTTCTTTAAGTGACTGCTGTCACGTAAGGTCTAGCCCAGGAATTACATAGGACTCGTACCATCACATGGTTAACTTTTTGTTGAAGCTTTGCCCTCACACACACTTGTGTTTCCATGTGAGACACTGGGACAGCACTCACCCTGTGTCACCAGCCCATCTTATCAGAGATGATGAGTCAGTTTTTGGCATTCATATTCACACAGCAACAGGAGAGACAGAGAAGTAACTCCTACTGATGGTTTAATATCATCACAGTATCCTAAAGTCAGTATGGAAATTACAGAAAAAAGGCTTGCACCTCGATATCAAATTAGTATGAGATTGTGAGGCCAGAGACCTCAGAAATCCAATGGCTCTCAGCAGTCATGTAACAAGGTGGAGAGTGATCTCATAAAGATCTGTGGCTTGACATAAATCTTGGAGTTCCCTGAATATAAGAAAGCTTAATTTTGTGATGTCAAAAGATGGTATGTCCTCACCCAAGCACAGGAAATTTCTGCCTTGGTATCTGTTTGTGCATCAGACCTCCACGGCCAAGGCACCATTCCAAGCATGAGTGCAGAGGAGTTGTGTTTTATTTCACTGCACAAACAGTCCCAGGCCTCCAGCCACGTTTGTTCACAAGTGGGAGAAAATCAGCTGACAGACACCACTGCTAATCAAGCGTAATTTCTAACTGCGAAATGCAGCCTTAGAATGATTCAAGTATTTAAGAAACATTGGATGAGAAGAGATACTTCACTGAGAGTGAATTGCTGTGAAAATGAGATCAGTGTGGAGGTGACTGTGCCGGCCAGTTGTGAGCACACCCAGCCCAAGCTGCACCTCTGCCACTGTTGAGTGGAGCCCTGCCTCTTTTCTCTTGTTAGCTGGCTGGCGCTGTGTGAAACACCACACCTGTAACATTCAAATGTCTAACACGGCCAGCACCTGACACAAGGAGCATCACACTGAGAAAACAATCCAGTCGGCTAAAAATATTCCCCTAGACCTGTATTTAAAAAAAAAAAAAAAATGCAGAAAAATAACATTCAAGCCTTTTCTCTTTCTGCATGTCACAGACCTAGAAGCTTTCAGGATTATTTTGATAATTCAGAGTGCTTTCTCCTCTCATACTAATAACTTCATCTTTTACTAGTGAAACTAAAGAGGAGTATTAGGGATTCTGTTAGTCTGGGATTTATGGCTACAAGGAATTTAAACATATGAAAGCCATCTGCTGCAGCACCAAGGAAGGAACTATTACATACCCAAATCAGGGAAAAAAAAAACATTAGTGGTCAATTTTCTACTTTTTGCAGTAGAAGAAATGCTGTGCCTCCTCCTGACCTCTAACTTCAGCCTCTATACAATGTTTACTTATTACCAAGCTAATAAGCCAACATTCAGAACACATTTGTGCAGTATCTGCTCATGTGCTCACAATTTTCATGTAGCAGAATTCCCTTTTCCAAGGATCTCAAAAGTGCAGAGGCCCAAAAAGGAGACCTGCTGGAAGGACTGAGTGGAACAAATGGTCAGACCTGACATTTTATTCAGCCCTTTGGGTTGTGTGGCTCTCAAGTTGCCCCTGTGTATTTTAGGTGGCAATCGATCATGTCAGGTGATGTCTCATCTCCATGACATTACATCTTGGTGCTTCTCTCCCAGTTCCCATCATGGTCAGGAACCATTTTTTTCTCAGAAGGTGTAAGTAATCTTATGCGTCTGAGCATGGAAATGTTACGTTTTTGGGGGGAACTGGCTTAGCACCAGAGCACAATCCTTTTTTGTAAATGCCACTGGCTTTCTTCCATTCTCCTACCAACTTTGGGGCTAATCCTAAACAGCACCTGGAGAAGCAGTATTTTATGGAGAAAACCTCCTGGCATGTTCTCTCTTTTAGCTCTTTGGGGTTTTCTTGGAAGAGTGGATGGTTAGGCTCTGATTTGTATTCTCAGTACACAAACATGCCTAGTTATTTGTAATTTTAAATCTTTATTTCTCTTTCTGGGCTTCTATAAGGAACATTTTAAATTATATATTTCATATCTTTCTATCTTTAAAGATCTACAAGAGGAATGGATACAAATTTCCAATTATTAAAAGTAAGAATCCATGTTACACATTTCCCATATTTGATCACATTTTGTTCATCGTGCATTTGAAAAAGAAGATTCACATAACATCCCATTTCTCTGGACAGTGCACTGACCTGTGTTAAACAGCCTACTGCAGAGTAATCTTCTTTCATGAAACACCAATATTTCAGATGCCTTCAAGGCAAAAGATGTAGGCAGCCCAGATCTCAGAGCCACAAGAGAAAAATATCTTCACAGATTTATGAAGGGAATAAATACAACTTTGCTAACCAACCCCTTCCACTCATTCTAATGGCAACATGTTGCTCCTCCAGCAATTAATAGCACAAGCATGCTCCATACCAGGGGAAAATGCTGACCAGACTACAATGAGTGAGCCAATACATTGTCCAAGCATGTAAATACATTAAGTGACAGCATAATTAATCCTCAGTACATAATCAATGAGGAACAGTAGGGTCTTGCGAAAAATTGAAGACACCGCAACGAGACTGAATTTTCTCTGAGCTAAAATGTGGAGTCACTAGTCAATGAATCCTCCCTCAGGAGACTGTAACAAATACAAAGAACCAGCTCAAGGACAGCCAGAGTTGTAAATAGAGAGCTATAAAAAAATAATAATCTAACGACTGTTTATAATTTATAGATTGGAGCTCCAGGTGAGAAATAGGGGTTAGCAGTCTGTTATAATCTGAACTTGAGTCAGTAAAGCACTGCAGAACCACTAAATCACCACTTCTTTCATTGCACGTAGTTTAAAAACATATAATAAAACTATCAGACAAAGCCACTCTCTTTCAGGGTTTGAAGCTGGAGCTGTGGATACCAATCTGTTCAAAGTTAGAGAGCTACTAGGGAGTCCAGCAAAGGGAAGCTCTTAATTTTCCTTATGGTCTTTTCTTCTTCACAGTGGGCACTTGCCATGAAAGTACAAAAAAGCACAGGGGTCTTTTTGTTATAATTGAGGCAAGCAAGAAAATAAGAGATCCATTTCACATTAAATTTTGGTGTTCTCAAATTTAATTCCATTTTGATAATCTAATTCAAGGTACCGAAAAAAAAAGTTTGAGCGTGCATTTAAATGGAGCGAAACTGGAACCTTTAATCCTCCACAGTGCTGAGTAACTCAAGAGTTTCAAATTCCCTTCTCCCAGTGGATGTTGAGGTCAGCGCTTACCGCAGAGCAAATTGGAGTCTAGCAGGACTCTGTTCTCTGTAAATAGGGGGGGCTGCCTCGCCGCGCTCTGCAGGGGCTGAGCAGCTCTTCCAAAAGGGCTTATAACAAGGTTTTGGGCTGTTTCTCAGAAGTGATTCCCCCTTAGAGAAAAGTGAATTAAATGGAGAGGCTCTGCGTGCATTTGCTAATAACTGGACAGACTGCAGTAAACCCCTTTTACATTTTTTTCAGTCACTCATCTTTCAAAGCTCCCCATGTTCCCATGGACAGACCAGTCATTATTGCCAATAAATCTTCTTACAGCCTGTACAATGTATAGGAAGGTACTGGAGCACAGTATGTAAAGACAGATCTATATTCACTCAGACTTCCCCTTAATGATGAAGTATAGCAATAAATACTTACAAATACTTATAAGCAACCTTTGAGATACTGTCCATTTATCTGACACAATCACCATGTGAGCTATAACTCATCTTCCCTTACAACTGATAAACTGTATTTCTCTGCCATCATGATGTGAATTTAGCCTGAACTTTGACATACCAATAGGCACTCAGTATTCTTCACCCGTGAAAGGATATGAAAAATTTTCCTGATCAAATTACTTTTCTGTATACTGTATCCTTCATTTAAATTCCAGCAATCTTCTATGTGCATTTTTCAATGTTAAATGCTCCCATGGAGGATATTTGCAGCATTAATGGCAACTAAAAATCGTTACTATTAAGAAAAAACCCTGAAAACTAAAGTAGGTCAGTAACACAATAAAACACATAACTAGTAAAAGTACAGTCAACGTTTTCAAATCAGGGAACCCAGTGGCATGGATTTCTTTCTACATTTAGAGCCCTTTCTTTGAAACAAGCCTAACGAACACACTGACAGTTGTGTGACAGGCAGAAAACCTACCAGGCGAGCTCACCAGCTGCTTCTTTGTCGGGGTCTGACCATACTTTGCCTCGATGGGGTACCAACTGAGTAAGTAAACAAAATGGAAACAGCAGCACTCTGCTCTCACATTGTCCAGTAAAAATGTTTCCCTTAGACTCAGCCACGTGACAGGCAGTGAAACCTCAAGAAAATGTTAAACAATTATTGTGATCTGTCACAGGTTCTTGGATATTGTGAGAAATTGGGTCGAGTGAGGCAGTGATGGACCTGCAGGCAAGGCTCAACACTGATTACCCAGCCACCCTTACACAGGAGCTCGTCCCCAGTACCAAAGGGCTTTTAGCACCTTGGAATACTTGGTATTGGTAGGAATGTGTAATGGTTTGATGAATAACTTAAGACCTTCTCAAGACAAAGGTTAACTATCCATAGATTCAGCCTAGCAAAAGGCAGGCTGAAAATGAGAGCTATAGAATAACAGGAAAATTGACATCTGCTGAGGAAATATAATGCTTCCCTTATCCCAGAGAAAATAAAAGACAAAAAAAAAAAATCCAAAACTACCAAAACTAAACCACGGTCGTCCCATTCTGAGCTGATTTTTTTAGACTTAGAATTCACTGTTGGGTTGATCAGCAATCCAGCATCTCAGGAGAACCCTCACATACTTCAGGAAAGAAACAGTGAGCCAGAAAAAAACCATATTCCCAGCCCACCTGGGCTCTGGGCCCATCTCAGTTGCAGCAAGCTGTAATCAAATGCTGCTCTGCTGGAAAGTGTGTGATGGATTTAAAATCTACTTCTGTGGTTTCCATTTTGCTGTAAACTTGGTTTGAGGGAGCTAAGCCGGGAGCAGGGGAGCACAGAGGTCAGCGCCCGCTGCAAAGCCTACCCTGGCAGTACCTGCTGCTTTGAGATTCCTGCCAGCGAGGCAGCATAAAGCTCCTGCAAGTGCAGTTGGAAAAGTGCAAAAAGCCTTACAAGTACTTCAGGAAAGAAAGTAGAAGCTGAGCACAAATCTGTAAGAAAGACAGGTTTTTTTGAGCAGCCCGCTTTCATCTCAAGGGAATTCAGCACTTCTGTAGACCACGGGGTCATCTCAGGCAGAAAGGTCCAAGCCCTCTCAACTCTCCCTGTCAGAAGGAGTGCTTCCAACTTTCTCAGGAAACTGAAACACAGGGAGTGTGAAATGCAAGGCCAAGTGTCAGGTGAACTCCATGATAAATGTCAGGTAACAACTTACCTGGCACATTATCCACAAGCTTTCACATCTGAATGGATTCACTGTACACAAGACAAATCTGAGTCTGACCACAGCACGGGGGAAAGAATAAGCGTGCGCACAATTTTAAGCCTGATTTATGCTATAATGTACAAATTACTTAACAGAAAAAATGTGTGCAGTATATGGTGTGAGGCTCTTTTGCTTTCCTTTGTGAGAAAAATAAATGCGAAGTATATATTTCCCTTGACATAATATTTAGCATTATTTTATTTCCAAACTGTCTGTATTTATTTAGCTATTTCCTACTTTAGTTCTGAAACTTTCACTCTCAGCTTGGGTGACTGCAAATATGAACACCATTCAGAAGCTGTTGTTTGAAAATGTCACCCACCAAGGAACTAGATTTTAAGGAAGAAATCATGAGTCTCTCAGAACTGGGAATGAGGTGATGCTGTACAGAGTTGTTCCATCACAACCTTGAAACTTTTCAGAATTCAAATTAAAGCTCCATGGATGCCGCTCTTATGGGAAGCTCAACTTCTCAGAAGGCTTCAGGCTTCTAATAGGAAAATCTTTGCCTGTATGCCAGAGCCAAAGCCACAGCTGAGGTTTAGCAGTGTAATTCCTCAGATTTGGGGTGCATTCAGGATATTCTGCATCATCTAAGGAATCTGCTGTACTTTGAGTAGATTAGTTTGCCTCCTCCAGGAGAAAACCAGCTATTTGACGGGTATGTATATTTCTATAAGACTTTCCATTTGTCAATATTTGTATCTTTTGTCCAAAGAAGGAAAATATCAAACACACAGAAAAGCTTCCTTCAGGTCCGCCCTGGCAAACTAATAATCAAAAGTGATGTGGCAGACAGGAAATACACTTTCAAACTTGTCTGATTTCAGTTCAATAATCTCCTCAGCGAACTTACTAAATTTGTGTGGGGCTTTTTTTTTTTTCTTAATCTTATTACAGGTTCTTGAAAACAGGAAATTGCCTCCATTCTGCGGGATCGATTTGCTCGCTCAGAGCATGATGCCTCTCTGTGGTTGCAGCTGTAGGAATTAGCATGAGATGAGAAAGACTTTGCTTTTGCCAACAGATTTGTGCAGAACCCGTGGCCGTCAGACAACAGAGCCGTGATGTGCACATCCCTCAGGCACTTGGAGGGAGCCAGCTGGGATCAAACCCTGGCTGCTGTTCCAGTGAGTGGGACGTGCAGACACCCAGCGAGCCCTGGCCACAGCAGTGTCACTGCAGATTGCCTCGAAAGAGTGACAGAGGCTGCGGGATTGTGGTGGGGCTGTTCCACACAGCATCGTGTTAATCCCTCTCCTTGTCCTTCACTCTTCTGTGATAAAATAGTATTGACACTGTCAGGACTAATTTGCCCTATTCCCTCCCTGCTACTTGAGAGCTTCTCAATGAGCAACTTTTCTTTGGGAATTCCAGCAGAAGGGCTCACAGTATTGCCTAAACTTGAGCCACGCTGACGTCGGCGCTGGGGCCAGAGCAGACGGGAGCAAATGGGAAGGTATAGACAAAGCAGACATGGAAACAGTGAAAGAAAAGGATATAAGTGTATTGATGCAACCAATGACACAGCTACCACAGGTTTCTTCTATAGCGGGGAGGGGGAAAGAGCCTTCTTTTAATGGGCTCCTGCACCATCTGTCCCTCCTATGGCACTGAGTTTGCCCCAAGACCAGCACTGACAATGGCTGAGGTGCAGAGGCTTGAGGCTGTGCCTCTCAAAGCTACCTGCAAGGCTTGGCCACCTATGCTCTCCCTACAGGTTCGGAATGCCACTCTTCCCTCTAGCAGGAGCGCATTACTTTGCAATTCCCGAAGCCTGCCCACTCTGGAAATACAGGCTGCCTTCATTCTTGGGTGCTTGGGAGCACTGCAGTCCCTGAAGGCCATGCTACTTACAATGGACTAGCTATGATCGCTGGAGCTTCAGAGAAGGGGTTCCTTGCATATCAAAGAGCATAATTTGGCTTTGTGGACTGAGAAGCCCTTAATAATTAAACTGACACACAGATACAAGTCTGAATATTCAGTCCCATGCAGTGGAAGCGGGGGGAGAGCATCAATGACTTTATACCTACGTATCTACTCACTTCACAGTGTGCTTTCTGTATAGACAGTTTTCTCACAAAAGAAAAGAAAGCAATGTCAATTAAACAAACTTCTGATCCCACTTTTTTTTTTTTTTTTTTCTGGTTTAACACTTGTGAGAATAAGAAACAAACAGAATGGAGGTTGGTGTGGTAACTTCTAAAACAGACGTTACATGAACAACTAATTGCTAACATAGAATGTGTGTGAAATATTGATTTAGTTTGTGCCGATAAGGAAACAAGTCCCAACATACTTTCATCTGTTCTTAAATATAAATGAAAGAACAATACATTTACTCTAAGGTCACTGTGGAAACAGAGGATCAGCTGAAGCACACGCAGTTTGTGATTTATATTCAGAACCCGCCAGCAGCAAGACAGACTGACACCATCATCTTACAATCAGCTTTTGGATCATGTTGTGCATCTGAGAACACCAGCAGAGTCCAAGGCTGTTTCTCTGCATTCTGCAAACCAGTCTTACTCAACAAACATTTGCCTTTTCTACCCTTCAGTTCATGCAGCCATATAGAATATTACTCTATTAGTAGCCATTAAAAGTATGCAGGCACTAATTATCACATTCTTGGGTGTCTTTTGAATAACACTAAAAAAGTGTAAAACCTGTAAGAAAGAAGATGCTCACGGCCATCAAAGTTCTCCAGGAGTCAGTGACAGACCTGTAATCACTCATAAACACATGAAGAGATAATTAGGAGTTTAACTGTGTGTTCAGAACAAGCAGTTCTGCACAGGCAGGGGGAAGGGTGCAAAATCGCAGAAGACATTGACAAGATGAAGGATGCTTTCATACAGGGCAGCGAGCGAGGTAATTTGTAGGTAGCTCTGGGTATAGGAAGGCTTAGCCAACAAGATTTCATCAAGGCTGTTAGTTGCCTCTCCATCTGCTTCACAAGGAACTCTTGGCAAGCTTAACTCTATTTCCAGTTGCTAGAGAGACACTTTCAGCCTCAGGATGAGATATTTCTTTTCAATATATAGCATTATAACTTAATTCCTAAATAATTTTCAGGGTTGAGATTGAGTTTGGAAGCAGAATTCACAAGTTTTCTCACAAAAACACCTAGCAGTTTATAAGACAAATATTGAAATTAAAAATAGAAAAAGTTCAAAACTAACTGCAAGACATGATTGGTTTTGTGGTGATTTTTTTTTTCCATTTAAGCAGCCAAAGGCAAACAATTCACAATGCATAATTTATCTGACATGTATTTTCATTTTGTTCATAGAACTTCCACTAGTATTTTGTTTCAACTTCAGGTACATTTCCTTTCTAAGAAGATAGTTTCCCTAAAAATTAAGCCACATTCTGAACTTTCTTGGCATCTTCAATACTCCAGAGTCAGAGGGCTGTACAGTAGAATAGAAATGAAGGAGAGCAATTCTAGCATGCACGACTTCAAGTTTAAATTTAATATTAAGCTTCTGTGAGTGTACCCTCATAAAACTTTGAAGTGTATTCCTTTCCCTACTCTCCCCTGAGGAGCTGACTAGCAGAAGAGAACCATGTGAATGATCTAAAAAGGAGGAGCATGACAAAGGCAAATTAACTCAGTGCAGTTCTTTGAACTAAAAAGAAAAGCATTTGGCAAAGTCTGGATTTAGGGTATGACACTGCAGATTTACAGAATGGTAAAGAGCAGAAATTCAGCTATTCTCAAATGTGCTGAGTACAATATCTATCTACATGCTTATCATCCAACAAGCTGAAGCAAAGATAATCTTGCTGGTTCAGCCATTGTTCAGCTTTGCAATTTACAGGAGTGAAGTGGCAGAACTCCTAATACCGTGTCCTTTTATTAGTGGTCATCTCTGTCTCTGCCTTGCATGGAATAGGCTGAGAATCCTTGCTGACCCTCACAGCTTCCAGTGCAGCTCCACCTCAAAGAAAATATCAAGCACACCATACAGCTTAGAATCACAGAAGCACACCATCATTAAGGTTGGAAATGACCTCCAAGATCGAGTCCAACCTTTGACTGAACAACACCACCACGTCAACTAAGCCATAGCACTAATGCCATGGGATTTCCTGGAATGCAAAATCCTTCATTACAAACCCAAACCAAACTTAATTCAATGATACCCAAGTTTGCCTCAGGTTCAATGTCTGTGCAATGGCAGTCTTAGATAACAGAAGCACAGGTCACTAGTAATTAAAATCATATTGATTTTGCTCAGTATCAACAGGGTGATATGAGCAATGTAAGCCCTCTTATAATGGAATGGGAAATACTAAGTGGCTGTGTGAATAAGATACTTTCATTTTCTGTCAGATATCATCAGAAACTGAAAAAAAAATTCAAATCAGTCTGGTGAAATAGATGTTTTTAAGAGGCTCTGACTGATAGATTTAACAAGAATTTAACCCAATAAATACACAGGCATAATTCTTTGCTAAGCCAGTGAAAAAACTGGGATGTCTCAATGCACTCAGGATGGGAATTTGCACCAAGAACACTCATCCTGCTCACAAGCTGTGATTTAAGGAGCGGAAAATGCTCATGGCAATTCCTCCCTCTCCTGGCGTTCCGCAGGGTGCAGGTGGCTGTTTCTGGGCCTCCCTCTGCCCTCAGCTGGCTGGGCAGGGCAGACCACAAAGGCCACCACCAACTCTGAAATCCCCAGGGCATTGCTGCAGGGAGGAACTGTCTGGTGGCTCTTGAGTGGCTGCAGCATTCTTCTGATCTGCCAGGGCCATGACAAATTTGCAAGACAAGATGGATTATCCTTTTCAGAAAATGTCTGCAGGGATGGTTTGGGGAAAAAAAAAAATCCTTTAAAAGTCTTGTTCCTGCTTTGCTTTTCACACTAAACATGAGGAGAAATATTCAGAGAGGGTTTCTGCATTCATAGCTAATGGGAGAAGGGATGATTTAAGTTCCTATCCATGTACAAGGAGGGTTAAAGAGCCTTTTAATTTGTTTTGTTGTTCCACATAAACATATATCTGTATGTACACATACATATACACAAATTCCAAAGACTAGAGGTAAACCTGTAATATCTATTTGTCCACCTTTAGAATGATAATGTGCGGAGAATTTTTCAAAGTTCTGCATCACTGCAAACCCCACATATTTCACGAAGATAATTAACCACTGAAGAAAGCTCCCAGCAATTTAACAGATACGAGCGAGAATGTAATGCCTTGGAGGCATATCAAATACTGGAGAATAGCTTAACTACTGAATTATCCACTAACCTTCTCTTCCAGCTCTGCCTTGGGGATACTACAAAAGATGTTTCAAGAATGAGATGGAAGGACCTGAAGGCAAAGCCATGTTAAAAACTTTTAAGGAGTGGCCTAGATCCTGACCTTATCTAAATTAGCTTGGACTTGCATAAGATGGGAAAAAGTTGATGTGGGGTGGGGGGAGGGAAGAGATGATAATGATCAAATGTCTTGACTTGCAGACAGGCAATAAATCACTTCTATAGAACATGCCCTGAATGACAACCGGGAGGCTTCAGCAGTGAGATTGAGTCACTGAAGACATTGTCTTCTGAGTCAACTGAGGGGCAAAAATGTCTCCTTGTACAAGCACTGTCCTCCTAATTTGCAGAAATGCAAATAAGCATCTTTCTCACCTTTCAATAACAAAAGAAATTACAAGCCCCAAACCTCCTGGATAGCCACAGTGTCAATAAGTCACCTCTCCAGGTGAAAATTTTTCACTTGTTTCCCTAAGGAAACACATTACACTGCCCAGGACTGACCTTTAGGATTTAGACAAAATCTCTATCGACATCTATTGATTCTCCCTGCAAAGAGAGACAAGTTCAAGGCCTGTCTGAAGGAGACAGTGAGCTCTAGCACAGGGCTGCTCCATCTCCTGTGTGTGATGGGAGCTGTCCCAGGGCATGGGCAGCACCTTCTCCCCTGCCCCGAGGGCTGGCCTGGGCACTGCGGGGTCCCGCCGATGGGGACGGGGTGCTGATGGCAAAAGGGTGGCAGTAAATGTGGGCATCCCTTGCAGCAGCACCGCAGGGTGGGCAGGGCAGAGTCTGAGGGCAGTTCTTGCTGCCAGCCCTACCCAGAGATCCACCAAAGCTGATGATAACCAACAAATACTTCTGGGGACCTTGGCTCTTCTGGTTCTTGTTGCTGTTCTTTTCATAACAAAGGAAAAGCCTAACTTAAAAAGAAAAAAGATAGAGCAATTATTTTAGTGACCTTGTTCACACAAGCCAGTGTTTTTAAACACAGACTTTAAGACAAATCACAAACTTTGCAGAAATAATCTCCTGCTGTTGCCCTCTCCAGTTTGTCCTACTGTCTTGCTGCCACAAGAGAGGAGCCAGTAGCCTGAATAAGATCACCCTACTGCTGCCAACTTTAAAAAGCACCAAACAAAAAACTATTTCAAATAAACCCAACTCAATGCACACAGCTTCAGCAGAGCGGTGTTCGCATCCTGAAGGCTCTTAAAATTTGTCTTTACAAATGTTAACTGCTTAATTCTTACACTTCATGGGATGCAAAGGCCTAAAGGATTCATAGATGGATTCACTTGATATTTTAGTTTTTTGAGAAGGATGGAGAGGATAAAGGCTTACAGCTTACAAAAATGAGAACAGAAAGACCAGTGGTACTCATTCTACTAAATCATCTAGAAGGGTTTCCAAGAGGGTGTACAATATATTTGTGAGCTTCTAAAGAAAAGATGGGTTATGAACTCTAAGACTGGAGTATTTAGAAATACATGACTCCTTCTCAGGGCTTTCTGATAGTGCAGGCAGTGTTTGTTTAAGTACGTGTACTAAAGGTAAGTTTTCTGCACCTTGGGGGGTTTTTTATTGGTAATGTTTTCATTTTCACTCTTGCAAATCAAGCTGTACTTTTAAAAAATTCTCGGTGCATCTCAGAGTCATGTAATAGTCTAAAGGGAACTCCTGCCTTACAGATGGAATGATCAGGTTTTCTGGGGAGTTCAGGCCTTTCTCTCTTCCTCGGTACATTCAGTTGGTTTGAACCTTTGCCTCACCTCATTAATTAGTTCAGTTCTCCAGACACACTGAGAACTCCATCCTCGTCCCAGGTAGCCAGCTTCCAAGAAAACAAAGGACAAGTTCAAGCCCTTCTTTCAGGTTCTTTCTTAAAGGTCTGTCAATCTTCTCCTTCTGAGGTGAATCCTGGAGCCTTGAGGGACTTTATACCTACACCTTTCTGTCAATGTACTAAACATCTCATCTATCTTTCAACTCTTTCCTTTTCATTTCACTCTCTATGTTTCATATTCTAATATCTCTACATTAAATTCTCTTATTTATTCTTCACATCATCTCTAGTACTCCTTTCTGCTCTTGGATTCTCTTGCTCCCTGAACTTCCAGAGCAAGTTCTCCTGGGTCTATGGCCAAAGTCACAGGGCCAAGGTTTTCCAGACTAACTGGAGATCCAACAACCCGCTGTCTTCACTTCCAGGGCCCCCTCCACTCCTCTTCACCCTCTGCAAAGAGATTCACATCTCCTTTCTCCCTCTGCACTGCACGTCTGCCACTGGCTGGGGGCTGGGCTACTGCAGGAACCAGTCTCTTGTCCTTTTTAAAGGACAAACACAATGTTCTCCCAGTCACACACAGCCACAACAGGCCAGCCTCTCTCCTCACTGATTTCCTCCACCTTGCCGTCCAAAGCCTTGAACTCATCAGTCTTCAATACTCAGTGGGAGCATGAGCAACCTGTAAGCAAATGAGTGCTCCAGAAAAACCTCAGAGAAGGTGATTCAAAGGCAATGCCCTTTGCTTACACTTGGCAGTCTTGGCAAAGCTTTTGGATATTTGTTCCAGCGCTGCTTTGAACAAAAGGGTCCAAGTCCCTTGTACCCCATCTGCAAAAAGACTATTAGTGGCGTTTCTTTTTAACACATTTTTTGACACCGTACTTTACAAACTGTTCACTACCATTCCACCTTTTTATCCTTCAGACTTTTAATCTTTTTTTTGTTTTGTTTGTTCTCCAGGAGAAGAAGAAAAATTCCAAGTCAAGAAGAAACCGCACACAGAAGACATGTCTGACTGCAACTACTCACACGGTGGCTGAACATTCTAATCAAATCCTGACTACCTGGAGTTTTTCAAGTTTTTAGATCCTAATTTCACAATTATCATCATCCTCTGGTATATGCAGACTTTCTATGTTTGCACTAGGAAAAAGGTATTACCAATGGAATAAAGGATTTGCAGGAGATTGTTGTACAGTCCTACTAATAATATAAAATCATTCTAAACCACAAAGCAATTTTGTTGACTCATGGGACATTAAACATGCCTTATTTAAAGCCTTTTTATTTTTTATTTCTGAGTTCTCCTTCAAATAATTTTTTGTTGTCTAATTTAGAATAATTCAACATAAGATATGAGTTTTCCAGCTAAGAAACCATTACTAATTCAAACATCAAATTGACTTTGCTTCCAATGTGCAAGCAAGTGAACTTAGCTTGTTAAACTCTCTTAAAATTCAAAATATTATATAGCCTAGAAAGAATAGCTCTTTAATGCATTAAATTGTTTTATTGCTGTAAAACTTTGATGGTTTCCCCACCATCTGTTTTAGGTTCAGGCCATGAACAGGCAGATATGAGATCTTCTGCCTATAAATATAGGCCAAATGCATGTCTATGCATTATCTGAAATAGAGTGACTGCACAAAATCTTTAGATAGACTCAGAAGTTACTTATACATTTTACTCACACTGACTGCATATAACCCTCATATGAACTGGAAGAGATCATATGCTGAGATGGCCACTTATTTTCTGATAAGAAACTGGGTTTTGGTGGAGCATTTTAAACGTGGAAACCTAGATTTGGCATAGGAAAAATTAAACCAATTTTTATAGAAATTATTTCCTTGATCTACAATGGAACTACATGCAGAAAGACAACTATTGTTGAAAACTCTTTTCCCAGCAAGAGTCCAGTCCTCTAGTAATGAACAGCAAACCCAACTTAGTCCAGCAAGCACCAGAATCATTTCAATACAGGACTGAAGGGCTCACCAGCCAGGTCTATACCATCCATTTATTTAGAATTTCACCTGGACATCAGCTCTTCGTGGCAACTACAAAATGATGTCTTTTGGCACAAAGTCCTTATCCACAATATTCATGGCTGTAGTGGAGAGACACGGCTACAGTGGGAATAACTGTTTGTCTGGGACCATTCAGCCAGTAAGTTCCATGACTTGCTAATTATCTCCTTTAACCTTACATTCTTTTCCTTCATTTTTGCCATGAAGTGAACACTTCCTACACATACCTGTACATTCAAAAGCCTGTTCTATAGCCTTATAAATGCAAACATAATTCTGTTGTAACGAGGAAAGTACCCACAGTGGTGAAGGGGAATTAGATGCCCCATACAAAACTGGATTGCCTGAAATTTTAACAAGTTTTGAATAATTCCCTGAAAATCTGGTAAGAATTTGACCTAAGATAGGAAATCAGTCCGTTTTTTATTCTATGGGTTGGCTACAGCTGCACACTCTAGGAAGAAAATATTTCTAAGCTGTCCATGGATAATCCTCTCATGTAAAGTTTTTCAAATGGAATTATTAGAGATAAATCAAATATAGACAAAAGGGCCTTTACCCACATCAAAATACAACATACATTTGAAACATGTGGAAAAGATGCAATCCTAATTTCTTTTGGGAAATGTTCACGTTTTCCTCACAATCTCTAACAAGTGCATACTTTAGAATAAGTTCACATAAACAATGAAAAACAGTACAATGAAACCATGAATACAGGGTTATTATTGCAGCAATGAAAAAACAAAATAGCAAAAAGATTATTTTTGTAAAAGAAAAAAAAAGTAAATTTATGTTTAGAAACATAAAAAATTGGAATTCTTATATGCACACCTACAAGCACACATATATACTCTGGTGTTAACACAGATACGAGCATCAGGGAGCGTGAAATGTCCTTGTAATTTGCCTGAGGCTCACAGGTTTTTAAGGAATGTTTAGAGGCATACAGGAAAAAGACACACAAGTGATAATTTCTTTTTGTTTTTCTTTGCACTGGCATTTGAGTTTGTAGCATTGTACTGGCTAGTATTTTTGCGTGAATGGCCACTGGGTGCCACTGTTTTGCTGCATAGAAAAAGAGCTGAAACAACATTTTTGTTGTAGTGATAAGTTTTTTATTATTAAAGTATGTATGCTACTGCTTCATGTATCCATCTTTCAGAAATGGCACTGCTCCACAGCTCATAGCGAGCTTTTTCTTAGCAGAACAATGGGAAAAGTGGCTCTAAGAGACTGGAAGACCTGTTTCAACTCAACAGGCAATATAACCTCGCAGAAACTTTCTTGTAACAGTATATTTTCTACTTAATAAAAGAGAGATCTGCTCTCCAGCTTCGGGTTTGATATTCATTTGCTGAAGGACCTTGTGGAACTCACAGGCCACTGTCCTGCCCAGCTGTGCACGACTGCTTCTGCAGGACACAAATAAGTTTGTCCAATGTTCATATGGACATGGAAACAGATTCTGATGCATTTAATTTGTTTTTTAGAATAGATGGCACGTGTGCAGCTACAGTGACTGCGCACATGTAATTGGTGCGTTCCTCAATGTGAAAACAAAACCCTTCGCTGCTCTGAGCCTGATTTTCCTCAGTTAGGAAATGGGGTTAACAATGAGCAAGAATAACACTGCGGGGAGAGACCTTTATACAGATCATAAGAACGGGTTTTGGCCTGTGTAAGAAGGATCCCAAGGAGCTCAAGTCCAGCTGCAGTGAGACTTGCAGCTTTAGAAGGAGACAACAGCACCTTGGACTGGGAGGGGACAGGGAAGCTGCCACTTCCCACCCAAGTAATCATAACTGCAGTAGTGAAAGCCACCAGTTGTTCCCAGCTGTAGTATAAACATATTTAAGGGCTAAATAAAGCTCCCTGAGGTCATTGAAGAAAGACAAGCTCAGTGGCTGCCACTCTGAAACACTAAGTAGTGAGCAAGGAAAAGAAACTGTGATTGAAAAGCTGAGCTCCTTGAAAGTCCAGAAGATAGACTTTAAATATGAAAACAGCAGGAAGAACATAGCAACTGGAAATATACAGTAACACGCCAAATCAGGAAGAAAGATCTTCCAGATAGGTAGAAAGTTTCCAACATTTCAAAAAAATATATAATGAGAAGGAAATTTTGTAAAGTTTATTGCACATTTATCAGATTATTAATGCAATCATCTTAAATAACCTTACTTAATCTTTCTAATATGTTATACTGCCCAAACGTGGGGTGACAGTTAATCGCTGTATTGCACTGGTGCATACTTGGAACAATATCAGGAATGTTAAATGACTCTACAAAGATAGACATTTTTAACAACAGAATCAGGCTGGTCTTCTTAATCCACTGAGTGAACCAAAACCCCATCACGTTCCTCCAGAATAATTTTCAAGGAGTGAAAAGGACACTGCTCATGTTTTACACCCTTCTGTGTATGAGACTCATCAGAACCCTTTTTTTTAAAGCAGTTCAGAACTCCACAGAAAATATGGAGTACTCCAAGTACCTCAGAGGCTTTTGAAAGGGCACGTGGAAAGATCTAAAGAATGTTCCTTATATCTTTCTTTATTACCTAAGGCAACATTTCTGGGTGCTCACCTAAAAGCCAAACAGTTTGGTGTCATCCTTTTCAGGGCTGTGCCCACCACACTTTAAGAGGAACACTGTCCATCCTCCTTCCTTTAGTCACTGTCAACTTCTAATTCCCTGCGCTGAAATTCCCTCACTCATCCTCTGCAGCACCCCTGGCCCTCATGAAATTCAACAACCAAAAGGCACAGCAGGACAATAAATAGTTTGAATGGAGCTCTGAACTTCCCTCTGAGGAGCCTGGTGAGGAGCAAGGGACTGAGACGGGAAGGTGACAAGCTTGTCTGCACTTCCTACCTTTCGTGTTTGGAGTTTAATAGGAGGTAAAAATTGGTTTCTGTCTGTTGCTCCTGCCCTCCCTCTCCTGAACTGCCCAGCTCAAGGACCACACCGAGAAATCTGTTCCGCTTCAAGGGACCGATGGGCAAAGGGCAGATCCCAGCAGAGACAGACCCGACCCCAGGGCACCTCCAGCTGTCCCTGCAGGATTGAGTGGCTTGGAAACGGCTTCTACTCTGAGACAACAAAGATGAATTTTATGAAAACTAGTGAACACTCTGTGGCCTAGATAGTTTGGGTGCACCTGAAAAGTTGGAGGAAACAATCTAAAGTGACCACAGCTTAAAGTGCAAAATAGCCAGTACACGTTCATACAGCACATTGTAAGCCTGGCAAAACAGATGAACTGGCAACAGCAAGCATGGAAATGTTTAGGATTATTAAATAGTTTTTTTTCCTTCATGGTTTCCGAAGTGCAATTATTGTGTAAGGGTTGGGACACATTTGCAGTTGTTTTTCTCTCATTGTATTCATAAACAACACACAAATGTGCCATGGGTATAAAGGCCATAAAGCATCTGAAACAAACCATGCTGAGATTAAATGTATTCTCAATTAATATTTAGGTCTGCTTCCTGTACCCTAGTCAAACCACCTTGCAGAACACCCTTTATTTTAAAGCAGACAGAAGATACAGATACACAGTAAAAGAACGTTTCATGCTTTGGTAAAACAGAGGCAAACATATGGTTTCCACATCCCTAATTTCATTACAGCTCGGCTCTTCTCAGCAATAACTGTCTCTCCCATAATACTTCCAAATGCCCTGAAATACTCTAAGTGAATTTGGTAACCAGCAAACTGCTGTGTTTTCCTGTTCATTAGCATGAACTGTCTTGTTTCACTTGCCTATCATGCCAATGTGATATGGCATAATGCAGTGCTCCACTCTGTAACAAGTCAGAAAAAATTTAAAAGGCCACATGTTTGGTTTTATACTTAATTCTCAGCAGTCTGTGTATTGTCCATTACACAATTGAGGTAATTTAATAGCCCAGCTGCTCAAGAAGAAAGCAAAATGACAACTTTTTACAAGTCTTGAAACTTGTGTTGTTCTTTGTCTGTGAACGTCTCTCTATATGAAGGCAGCTTTTGCCTTGTTTGTTGGGGTTTTTTTCATCTTTTGTAGAAACTAATGCTAATAGCTTTCATGAACTTCTAAGACAATTTAATATAAAATTTTAAACCGTGAGCATTTGAAATATCCAAACTCACAACGGTAGAAATCCTTGAACACTGTGAGAGTTGCCCAAGAGTTGGCAATTAAGCTTGGCTGTGGACACAGGAACACTTAAAAATGATAAAATTTTTCTCTCAAAAGGCTACATCTCAAAAATCAACCCTCTTTCTGGCAAAAAGGTGAATAGATAGTTCTTAATATTTAACACCATATGACATTTTCTCTGTTGTACACATGTACTTGTCCAACACTGGCCCAGAACATGGAGGAGAACATGGCCCTAAACATTTTCCCAAGACATTCACTAGAGGGAATAAATTCCAACTGGAGAGAAACCTTGCTGAGGACAGAAGTGGGAAAATACACAGGAAGGCAGTAGGGCTTTTCCCTAACTAGGGCACACAGCCTGTTTTACATCACTTACTCTCTTTTCCAAAACTGGCAGCTTTCTCAGGGAAGATCAGTGCTTAGACTGATCTGGAGGAATCCAGAAATAGTTCCTGGAAGGCAGATTTGGCTCAACCTGAAGCTACACCTGTATCAGAGGAGATGAGCCATTTTATCACTGTTTTACATATCCTGCCAGGCACAGCTGAGGTGAGGGCATCTCTCTGATCTCACAGACCTTCTGAAGCGATAAAGAGGATCTCACGCCGTAGGTTTAATGCGTAAAATACTTCTCACCTTAAAAACCAAAGTAATATACATACATACATCTCAGAATTATGTGGCATTAATACACCTGATCTCTTTATCCCATTTCCCCTTACTAAGGACGATCATTTTATGCCAAACCAGCACAGCCTGTCACTG
This sequence comes from Grallaria varia, assembly GCA_013396735.1. Lineage (NCBI taxonomy): Eukaryota > Metazoa > Chordata > Aves > Passeriformes > Formicariidae > Grallaria > Grallaria varia. The sequence continues at coordinate 708,303 of VWZG01013026.1, read as the reverse complement.
GAAGATCCCCAAAGGGCTCTGCGTTACCTGCTGCACTGTCCGAATGAGGGACCTCCAGCACCAAGCGCTGTGGCCAAGGGCTCCCAAGCAGCTGAGCAGAACTCAGATCTCCAGAGTCCCAGCACGTTCCTCCACCCACAGTGAGAGTAAATGGGGACAAAAATCAGAAAGGCTGGGCCTCCCAGCCTCTCACTGTGGCTTGCGAGCACCTCTGGTGGGTAGCGCCAGCTTTTAACATTAGTGCGACTTTCAGATTTGCTCTTTCAAGCCTGTTCCAGCTTTCCATTTCCATTCGCTACACTTGTACCTAATCTTGTATCAGCCTGAGGGTGGTTAATAAATTTAATCTCTTTATCTCAGTTTTCTTCTTGTAGCAATTCTTTTGTATTAAATAAAAGTAGTAACATATAAAAGGTCAGGCAAGGCTGAACCTAATAAGATTGTTTTCATGGCATGGCACTAAATGCAATAAGAAGCATCCAGGGAAATGACCTTTACTCCTGTAAAATTTAAACACTCGAAATAAGGGTAATTTGGTGTCAGCCAAAACCTATTTTAGTTTACCCTTTATTGAAAAGATGCACCAAATTGCATTGTGTGGCTCCTTGATCAAGTACAGATTAGAGGTCATCACAAGCTCTATAAATCACCGTGTTCCTGGATAGCAAAGGAGCAAAGTCATGGCACAAAAGCAAAGCAAACCAAAAAAGTCAGAGTAACAACATCCTAACAGTGAAAATCTTTGGTGCTAAGTCCTGCGTCTACTTATTCTAATCAAAAACCTTCATTGAATATTTACATGCAGGACAAGACCCTGGTTTATGGTGATTGTGAAGTACCTATGTATTATTAATACTTTTAAATATCTGCAGCACACACAGAAGCTGTGTTAGAAAAAGTGAATCTGTTTCTCTTCAAAGAGACATTTTACCTTCAAATAATAATGCACTACAGTTTTTGTCAAAGAAATGTTTTTGCTCACACAGAAGCCTTTGTGAGCAGAATTTGAGACATTCCAGAATATTCTGAATGCAAGGCAGACAGTAATGAATGTTTTGCTTTTAATTGAAATATATATCTATCGCTTTTAAAATCCATAAATCACTCCAACAGAAGAAAGAAGAATTACATGAAGAATTTGATACACTTCAAACTGAAATAAATGCATCAACTATTAAAATAAATGTGTGTATTACAGGGAAAATGGATCAAAATCAGACACTATTTCATTCACCAAATCAGACACATCCCTGTTGAATCACTGCTTATTCAATACAGAATGAGATGTATCATCTATCAAAACAGATATCTCCTACAGTAAATCAAACTCACCATCTGATTCAAATATGTCTCCTACTGAATCAAAAATATCACCCAATACATCAACTGTGTGGCACCAGATATTTGGCATTTTAAACAATAAGAATGCCTCTAGATTTAAGAAGGAAAATGTTTAAAATTTATTTAAACAAACAGATCAGTACTTCCAGCTTCTCTTGAAGCTGATTCTTGGAATAGGGACTGTTATCATATAATGTTTCCCTGGAGCACCCTTCATTTGAGGCACCCTGCTAGGAAGAGGTGCTTTCCCTACCTCCATGGAAAAGGAGGGTTTTCATTCCATGTGGGTTCATTGCTCCAAACCCCTAATGCTGGGATCAAGCTCTAACAGCCACATGGCATCCCCAGTTTAGCTGTCCCAGTTGCTCAAAGGGAAGTGCCAACCCTTTCCAATGGGTTCAGAACACCACAGTCCACGTACCACTAAATATGGAGAGCCAAATATTATCAACATCTACCCAAAAATCATAAGCACTGTCCAGGACCACCCAACAATCAACTAATGGAGACTACCCATAGTACTTTTCATTACAGCCTCATGCAGAACAAATCCAAGTCCATGCCAGAGTGTTCATATGGGCTAGAAAGAGCAGTCAGAAAAGTTAGGGAAGACGATTCCATCAAACATTATCAAATACATGGATGCCATTCCTGGCTTGGGAAGCACTGACTGGGATGCTGGGAGAGTAACCTTGTGAACTATCTATACACACTTACACTGGTTTTCAGATTTTTTTTCCTCAGCAACCTGCAGACACAATGGGCAAAGACGTAGGTCATGCTATACTTGACCTCAGACAATCATTCTGATATTCCTACACCCAGTATCTGATCTCCTATTCTTTCCTGCAGTTTGAGGGCCTGAATCCAAGCTGTGTACAGGTAACCCCTTTGCTCACATGCATCAGAACAATCTTTTCTGTGAACCCAATGCCTAAAACTGCCTCACATTTTGGAAAACACTGTGGGACACAGAGGGAACAGCGTTCTCCATTCCCATATTCCCTCAGTGACCACACGAAGAAGGGATGCCATGGACTTGCAGATGAGATGACATGGCAAGGATCAAGCTTTCTGTATTTTCTTGGGAGCTTTTTGGGTGCTGGATTTGGCACTGCTGAGTGTGGGTGACCTTGTCCCTCTCCTTGTAAAGGCACATTAATGGGCATCAAAAACGAGGATGAGTCCTGGGGTAAGAAGGGAAGCTGACAGCACAGATACAACATCTCAGTTGGTGAGACAGTGAAAGAAACCAGGCAGGTTTGGTTTTCCACTCCCTACTCCTGAGAAGGGAGTTGATCTCTCAGTTTTCATCAGTGCTGAGAAATGAGCATTCAATAGAACTCATGTTAAAACTGACCCCACCTGATATTACAAGGACTGTCAGGATCAGATTAAGTCATCTAGAGTGACAGAATGTTTAAAAGACAGTCTGATTAACCCAGGCAGCTTGATTGTTCTTTCATGGATGACAAAATTCACTCTGTTTCCATTGGGACACTCCCAAAGTTTGGGTTTAGCTTATAAATTAGGCAATAGAACTGTGGTGCACTTATTGCAAGTCATTAAAAGGCACAACAAGCCATGCTTGTTACTCATCTGCTGTTCCCTATTATCAGTCTCCTCTGTCAATATAAGTATTGATTATAATTGCAGTTTTGCCCAACTCAGATTGATTAGAATGTAAAGCAATGACACTAGTATAATTATGTCAAAAAGATGTGTCTACTGACATGAGACATAAAGCTGACTGCTGCTTGATATACTACTAACAAGTAGAAGAAACCTATGTTTTCCCTGCACTTGTTCCAGATCCTACAGAAATACAATTCCATTCTGCATTTTAATACTCTTCGCAGAAAAATACACCTTAAGGTTGGCAAATCCAGTTGAGGGAAGCAGCAATTTACAGATGTGACGTCTCTAGCAGAAATGTGTTACCACTGAAATGTGATAGAGTTAACCTGAACACTATGAGTGCATTTAGTTAATTAAGATTCTGAACGGCGGGACCAGTTTCTAAACCCGTGACCTTGCAGAGGGTGATGTTTATCTGAGGTCGGGGTGGACACTGCTGGGCCTGGGAAGAGTTCAGGCGCAAGGGGGGTGTTGCTTTGCTCTGCCTCCTCTGCTGGATATTGTCACCGCTGGCAGGGCAAAGTGGACAATAATCCATCCTTTCCAAAGGACGGAGCAAGGCTGGTTGTGAGAGCAGGCGACAGCAGGTGGGACACGCTAAACTTGGGGATGGAATATAAATACCAGGGGTAAGCACAGCTTCACAAACTCAGTATTTTCTTTTGCAATACGTGTAGCTTCTGAATGGTATGCAGTGAGCTCCAAAGCCAAAATGGTGTATAGGGGTAGGCACAAAGGTTTATTTGCTTCCTTTCTTTGTGTCCCTCCCTTTCAAAGAACACCTTATCTTGCATTATATTGTACTATCTCTTTCTACATCTTGTTATCTACAGGAGACTAAAGCCATTAAACACTGATTTTGTTAATGACATTTGCTAGAACCTAAGGCACAGGGGAAAATATTCAAAAGGGACTAAAGTGAACATAAAAGTTTTAGAATCATGGCTCTAACACCTAAGGCTCTTTTTCCACAGCTTTCTTTTTAAAGAAACTCCTATTTTTACAGTATATCTACAAGAAACCCTATGTTAAATAAGACAATATAAAAATAAAATACCAAAAATCCCTTAATTTTTTTAAAGTACAAGATGGTCTTAAGTAAAATTTAATTAATATAGATAAAAGCTAATCCTTTCTTCTCAAAGAAAAACATATCTAGCTTTACAGCAAAGTAACCAGCACTTTACACAAAGCCTCTGTTATTTCTTTTGCTTCCAAGGCATATTCAGGTACTCCTTTTAAAGCCTGCTCATAGAAGAAGTACATCAATTAAGCTCATTCAAATCAATTACAAATCACTGTAATGTTACGATTAGTGAAACATTCTTGGATAGCTTTAATGGGACTGTAGCAGCCAAATTCTCCACTCTCCACTTGGCATAAAAAAAATATTTTTTTTTTTTTTGAGAGAAACTAAATCAATTATTTTGAACATTTCACAGTATCACAGGATTTGTCACACTATTGTTCTACCTATTCAAGTATTTTCTCTCTGCAGGCAAAAGCTTCTTATATTCCCTGTGGCTGGGTTATGTGTGCATACAGGGCACTCCTCCCTCTGCCCGAGTCCTCCAGGTGATCCCTTTTCATGCTGATGCCTGAGATTAGATGAAGCAATTGCTATTTTAAGTCACAAAGCTCCCTCACTGTTAAAACTGTCACTAAAAATTATACTGCCTTTGCAGCAAAGATTCCTGATGTGCTGCTGTTCTGTGGGAGTGCATATGCATCAAAATATTAAATACCTGCAGAACTCACCTCTCTCTCCAGACCCTCTTTCCTCACTTCTGGAGTTTCCCACTATGTGCAGCTCTGCCACACCCCAGACAGCTGGGGCTGAGCCCATTTCCCAGCAACTGGCACAGCTTTGGCCTCGGTCAGTGACTTCTGGGAGGAAAGAGATGAAGCCCCAGCAGCCACTGGGAAAGTAATCTGATTTTTAGATGACATTCCCTAAACCTTTTCGGACCAATGTTCTATGCATCTATATTTAGATTCACTGTTTGAAAATGAAAGACTTAAACCAGCATGTGTTAGACCCTGAAGAATCCTGCTGGCAATTCAGTGGTGAGCCATGATCCACCAATTAATTCAGGGTAGCCTCTTGCTGCAAAGGGAGTCCTCCAGACACTTCATTACATTCCTACATTGCTTATTTTTGTGATAAAGAAGCTATGGGTTAACTAAAACTGAATATTACATGGTATTACTTTGAGAAGTTAATGAGCACAGCAAACTCACCACACCACTGTCCTCTTAGTTACCTGACTTTTTTACTGTAACACCAATTATATTTTGTAGCAGAACCATCCAGGAAGCAAAAACATTATAGGTCTGTAAACCTGTTTAAAACAAAATATTTTAGCAAAATAGATATTTTTTCCAAGTCTTCTATCCATAACAGTAATGCTGACCCTTTTGGAATAAGATACTATGCTTCTGAAATTTCTCTGAAAGTATACATAGTCTTTTAGGGCAAAACCTTTACAAGTCAAGGTAGATAAGACCAAAACTATAGAAGAACTAGAGGCCATGCAGATATATTTTTTGTGTCTATGAAAACACAATTCATACTTAATACAGAACCAAAACAATGACACATAAATGATGTTGCAGGGATTTCTGAACAGCCATGTCTAAACAGAAAATAAAATACCCTTGCCTGTGGTCAGAAGTGTCTTGTTTCCTTTTGTGAAAAAGTAAAGATCCTGACAAAGTTAAGTAGGCAAGACTGTAAGAAATCACACATTTTACATGCCATTTAATGAGTGTTTTTCTTGGGAAAATGCTTTTTATCTGTCCCTTTCACTGACAAATCTTGGATCAGTATCCTCTGAAACTGCTAAATTTAAATGATTTTCAAATGTGCTATAGTGACTGGTGTACTGTTACTAAACACTACTGACATATCTGAGGTGGACATAGATATTACAGAGGTTCATTATCCTTCCCATTTCACTCTTTAATAAGTGAGACTTACTTATAGAACTGCCATTTAATCTCAATATTAAAAGAAATATAATATGTATCTTGCAACTTTGTACAATGCATCTTGAATATTTTCTTGTTTCTTTTTTCTCCTGACTGTGTATTTAATAGAGGGTGGCCCATTATTCATACCTCTGCTCTTAATCAAAGCTCAGAATTCTGTAGAGAAGTAGAAAATTGAAATAGGCTCCTGCAACCTAGAGCCGAACAATTATGACTTGATTTACAAGGAGCCACTTTACCACATATTTAAACGCAGCTCCGCTGCAAAATCTGGGGACTTCTCATATAATCAAAATGCTACAGATTTAGCACTTTTAATTTTTGCTCCATCTCCTGCCAGCTTGAACTCTGATTATAATTACCATTTAATCTTCCCCTGAATGACATTGTTTTATCAGAGGAAGGCACTGTATCTAGAGTCTGAGCGTGATGATTAGTAAGGAACCAGTTTTCAATGGGAAACAATAAGTGTGCCCTGAAATGAATCAGGATGGGAAGTAATAACGTGAAACTAGAGATAATCTCGAGTCCTTGGGACACAATGCATAACCCTGTAGGTCTGCAGTGGATGGGAGAACATACAGAGGTAACTGTAGAGATGAAAAATAGAACAGAAACCCCACCCTTTACTGCACAGGGTAGTTTCCCAAGGAACAAAAAGGGAACAAAGCCTAACCATTCCAGTGGCATTCATCTCCACCTGGTGTCTTGAAAACTTTAACTGGCTCTTCTACCCGTGTTTTGTTTCCAAAAACTACGCCAGAGAAAAACAGTGCAGCAGTGGAGCCCCCCACCCTGATGCCTCCCAGCTGCTGGGATGTTGCTGGACCATAAAGGGATGAGCGCCAGGGCCGCTTTGGGCACCAGTTCCTCTGTTCACTTGTTACAGATCTGAGTAACCAAGCAATGATCTCTGTATGATTTAAAAAGTAAAACTAAGTGTTAAAACCCACACGTGGAAGTGGTCTTAAGCTCTCAAATAAAAATAATACATGCTGAGAGTAAAATAGGAATAGTATCCCATATTAGCAACATCTTTACATTCCAGCTCTTTTAGGCACAGAGCATGGAAGACTTGCCATAAATAAATTCAACTGTTAGGAAACCATGAAGCCTGATATATTTATAACAGATATGGACTGCTTTGGAAACTTCTTTGTGAGAATTACCTTCTCAGTGAAGAAAAAATTTACTGATCAAATGTCAACAGGAGCAATAAATTGACACAGATGAGCATGAGTACCTTTTGCAAGAGTTGCAATAAATTCTGATTGGCACCAGAGTAGGAAAACAAATGGTGGTGTCCTGCTGCCTAAGGCGGAGTCAGGATGTAGCAAAGCATGTAACCTGAAATTCATGGCTGTTTCCTTAAAATTTATGTCAGTTCTGCTGCTCCTTTAGGTTCCATTTTTTGAAAACCCTCTCCCCCAGCTACACTTATGCTGATTCATGCTCTAAATACTCTTGTTCTGCTCGAGGAAACTGCATATAAACTTTTGGTCGCGGCTTTCAGCAAATGTCATAAGATAGCACCTCAAAGAGGGTAACGTTGAATGTGTACAAATTTTTGTGAGGTATCACTTATAGACATTATACTTCTATATGTATCTTTCATGGGAAAGCCTTTCCTATGTAAGAATATTTCACCTGGGAAAATAAATGCACTGAAGAATCCTTAAGACAAACAGAACTTCTGTTCACCCAATTCAGAATCATAGAGTAAAACTCTTCCAAAAAAAAGGCACAGAGAAGATTTGTGAAAATGACTGGAAAATGGAATGTATTTCATACAAGACTAAACTGAATAAGGGCATCACTTTGCTAAAAAGCTGACCAAAAGGAGTTCATGAGGTTTCTTGGTTTGCTACCAAAGCCCCAGTGTTTGAATAATGCATAACTGTGTCTCCTTGCTAAAAAGGAGCAAGGGCCTTTAGGTTGTATGTGATGGGGGTCTGAGAGGAATGGATTTCTTTTAAAAAGCAGCGCTTGAGCAACTCCAAACACCTCTCAACTTACTGTACTTTCCCTTGTCTCCGAAAAAAACCCCGTGCCTTTGTTATGTGGCGTGTTAAAGCAGAAGCCCACGGAAGGCTTTAGGAGGGGCAATGTGCTCCCATGAACCGCAGTTTAATTTCCTTCCCGGCCAAGCTCAGCACAGGCCACTCGGCACGAGCCCTTCCCTAAAGCTGAGCTTCACCCCCGGTGAAAAACACCCCCAGTTCAGGCAGCCTGGTTGCTAGGCTAGCGTGCGGCAAGGGAATAAATTAGCTGCAAAATAGCCAGGGTTTCAAGCGTCCGTGCGCCTCTAAAATATCAATAAGTAGTGTTCTGGAGTTGTTGAAAAATTATATGCTTGAAACAATGCCCTCAGGAAGCCGCTGCCCCATACATTATGTAAGTCGTATTGAGCTCTCTTTGGCTAACCTCAAACTTGGGCTTAGAAAACATCTTAGAATGATATTGCCCTCCTGAAAAACAATATTAAAAAAAGCCAACCAACCAACCAAAGCACCAGCCATGGAGAGACAGGTATTTATTTGTCAAGGAAACCTAACAGTATCTCTGTAACTTCAGGGCCTATTTGACAATATAAATCTGAGAAGTGAGCCAGGGATACGGTACAGTAAACTGAATTTTTTCCCCTGTATGAGGAGCAGGAGGCTTTCAGTTGCTTTGGCACTTGATTAACATGTAAGACTGTAGGCCACAGGCTCAGATTCACTGAGGCTGAGCTGCTGGACTGAAGATTTCAGGCTCCATCTACAGTCTGTGAATCTGCCTAAAATCCTGCAGGTTTAGTTTGAAGATCTGCTGCCATCCTCTAACGAAGGCAGGTCTTCATCACCAATCCTGCTTCACCTGTTCAGCTTTCAGGCAAAGTAAACTTGGGGCTGAGTGCCTGTCTGTTTGTTCTCCAAATGAAACCTTCAGAGATCTGCAAGGGGGAATTAATGGTGTAGCAAATACTGAAGTGAAGGGGAATAAGGGCCACAAGCAGCAAACCAAAGCTGCCCCTGAAAACCAACTCTGCCCCATGTCCTTCCTCTGCGGAGAGAGGACACTCCTTTCCTGCTTTTAAGGGAGAACAGGGAAACCATGTGGAATGTACCTGTCATGGAAGGAACCTAACACTGGAAGGAAAGTTCTTTTCGTTTCCAGTGTTCCAGCAGAATTTTGCTCTTGCAAAATTTATAAGGTGAAACTCCATAATTTGAAGGACAACAAAAACATCCCAAATTCTTTTAAGAGGCATCCCTCTCTGGCTAAAAGTTCTGCTTTTCATCTTTTATTACACGGGCATAAACAAACAAACTCTGTAATGAATGAAGACCTCACTGCTGGGGGTAACGAGCGAGTTTCAATACAAGTCCCATGCATTTAACCAAGATTTCATCAGATTGAAATGCTTTAACCTAAATTTGGGATACATAAGCAAATCTACTATGCAGGAATACTACAAAGGAAAAGGGGTGTGGGAGTCCTTGGATTCCCTTGAAAGATCCCACAGAATGCTTAAAACAAGCACACACACACATAAAGTTTTCATCAAGGAGAAAATCAGCCCAGATATTTTGCATTCAGATTTCCTTTTTGCAGCATTGAGATCGGGCTGATGGTACTCAGGACACAGTACAAGAATCCACTTTTTTGGGAAACTGGACTCTGAGGGATGAACAAATTGACTTGATCAGTTGGTTACATTTCCACAGATACCACATCATTGCAAGACTCAGGGTCTATTGGCACACTGATATTACTGAAAAATACAGTGATAAACAGACTGGAAAATGCTACTGTCTGAAGTCTGATGATGAGAGCCCCAGGTAAGTAATCACTGTTTCATTCCTGTGAGAAAAATAATTCATGAATTCCTTATTTCTGCAAATGCAACCTCCTTTATGATACTAATTACACTGAAATTATGTAAACATTTACATACAGAACATGAAGGAGTTCCATAGTGCAGGTAGGACTCAGCCTACAGTCAACCCTGAGCATCTGCATTGTTTTAGCTGAGGTTAGTTTTCCTCCTGCAGCCCATGTTTCAAAGCTATCATTTCGATTTACAGATGAAAGCTACCTGAAAGAAATTTCTCCTGCTCTAAAAGAGTTAGCAGAAAAATTAATTTCCCTTATAAACCTGGGCCACAGCAAACAACTTGCTGGATACAAGTCCATCCTACCTAGCCCAGGACTTCACTATTCTAATAATGAAGAATAGTACGAAACTATTATAAATGATACAGGAAACTAAAAAATGCACGCTTTAAATGAAAATACTGTGAAGATCCTGTCAGAATGGAAAACCCTTTCTTCCCTTTAACTGCTAATTTGTTCTTTCCTCCCCTTCTCCTGCCATTCCCTTTTCCCAGCCTTTCACCTCTCCCTGACAGATCAAGGCTCTCCTCTAAAGGATAACTCTGGTTTTGCATCTGTAGCACTTCAGTACTGAAGACAGAGACAAGTCAACAACTACTATAAATGAAAACATGTATGTGGTAGTAAATCCTGAAAGAAGAGCATTGATGGCCTGTAGACTCTTACAGACTGGGAAACAAAGAAATGAGTCACAAATCACCCAAGACACAATAACCTCCTTTTGACCCTAATTCTTTCTATTTTTTATTTGCCTGGTCTTTTCAGATAAGCTTTGGAACTCTTTACCTCAGGTAAAATGCTAACATTGTGTTTACATCACTATAAAGTTGCTTGAGAAATGTGAACTAAGAAGCCAATCAGAAAAAATTATTGCAACACCCAGAGCAGGTAATTGCCATCTTTACAATACAGTTCTTGAGAAAGAAGCCCAGAGTTCCTGTGCAAATCCTTGCTCTTTGAATGACTGATGGTGCCGAACAGTCACCAGGCAGGGATCTGCATACTTTGAGTTATTGAGGTAACAATTGGGACTGCAGATGAGATGTAATGATGGTGTGGCACAAAGGGAAGGGACAATGAGGCATCAGCAACTATGATGTACCTTTAAGCTCTCTGGCGCTTTGTAACAGCACAAATCCAGTGCCCACCTTCATCTCCAGAGCTTTGCAGGTCGTTGCTGCCCTTATGAACTGACACAGCGCTGGGTCATCACAACTCCGGGGTTTTCATTAAGGGACAAATCTTGAAAAGCAGAAAACGCACACAGCATTTCTGAGGGTTCAGTCCTGACAGATCTGAGCACTCGTGCCTGGCTGCCACCCAATGCTGCCAGCAAATGAAGGCACAGTTAATATCAGATATGTCACTGGTTCACCATTATTTCATTGCTGAATGGGGTTGCTGCTATAGAGTGAAGATATGCAACTGGCTTGTGTACTGATCTGTATTAACACAGATCACATAAACCTGGAAAATGGTGCAGAATGGAAGTAATGCACCTAAACAGCACACAAAATGCCTACTAAAATTACAAGAATTTCAAGAAACCTTTGCAATCTGTCTCAGACCAGAATCAGTTGCCAGCTCCCACTGAAACCGTGCCACTGGAGGCATAACAGACACCACAAATCATTCCTATAAACTCAGTGAAACATTTTCCTGTGTTCAAGAATGAGCAGTACCAAACAGGCCTATAATTTCAGATAGTTGCTATATGATGAACAATTGCCATGATTGGAAAGAAGAAGAAATTGCCTTTATTTTTTTCCCTTGAGAGTGGTGGTGGTGGTGGGGTTTTTCAACTTAACATATCTGAAAGTAGATCCAGAATTGCATAATCCTGTTACTAGAACTACAGATACTCTTCTGGAGCCATTGCTCAATTGTTTTAGAGTCACTGCATCTGGTAGCAATACTTTCACTTTATTTATTCAACTTCTGTGCTTCAAAACAAAAATGACTGAATTAACAGATTTACAGGGCATTTCAAAATTAAAGTGTTCTAGTACTCCAACATTTCATATGAGTTGCACCCCAGAATGACCTTTAAAATTACGAAAAACTGAGGAAACTATTTTTAAATCAGGCTACAACCTTGGCACCATAAGAGTGTTCTGAAAATGAAATACCATAAACAACTGTTATTTGTTTTTGCTGCTGTTGGAATGGGTGTAATTCTTATTAATAAGCAGGTAGAGTCTAAAATTATTTCTCATTATTCCAGATGCACTGGAGCATAAAGCCATAGTTTTACATTGCCAGAAGTTAGACTACATTTTTTGGTCTGGATATTTTGCCTGAGGAAGGGAACAGCTCTCTGATAAGCAATTGGGGTTTCTGTGCATGTGTAAAGGATGGGGCAGCATTCAGTACTGTTTATGTCACTCAGGCATCATCCAGCCGTGTTAATCCTGAGTTTAACATTAGTCCTCTGTCCACAGGATACAAGTGAGCTCTTTTGTGTGAAAAAAAACATTACTGTTAGTCTTTCCTAGTCAGAAGAAAACATGGTACTCATATTACCTGATTTCCCAGGAAAAAACCAAAACCTAATCATACAATTTTTTTCAATGACTCCTATTACAATCCCTTGTCCTTCCATACAAGCCTTTAGTAACAACTTCAAGACACAAACTTCACTATGTTAAGAAGACTTAAATCAGTTTCAGACCCATTTTAAGCCTATTTTTCTGTTCTTTTATATTCTGAATCCTTTTATACTGCCAAGTACAACATTAAGAAGTATGGTGTGGTGAGAAATCTTCTCAGGAAGAAAAGCACAGAGCAAGCAATATTTAGCCTCCCTTTTTGTTAATTTTTTTCTTTGATGATTCAAGATTTCAAATTATAAATGTCAGGGACTTACCCATATTTCTTCAGTGCATAGCACCTTTTTTTTTCTGTTTTATATAGAAATATTTATGGGACAACATAACATGAAATCTTTTTCTTCATCAACATCTTTGGCCCAAAAAAATTCTTACAAGAACAAATATCAGGTTATTTAGGGTCCTGAAGCTTCATAAAAATGCAAACCACATGACTGCAAACACCAAATTATCAAAGACATACAAACATTCCTCATCAGTGTTGTATAAACCCATTTCTTACAGAAACCTACAATACTTCATAAAAAAATGAGGCATATGAAGCACATCTGTGCTGATGACCATCGATATTTCAGGAGTTACTGTCAACTTAACTACTCTGCTCATTTAATCCAAAATCCTCAGAGCACTAAAATTAAGGCAATGACTGAAGTGGAGCTTAAGACTTGGGCAGGACAACCTCTTACAGATTGCCAAAGGAACCTACGTTAATATGTCCACGATGCCAACAGCCTGATGGGGTTACAGGCAGCCCAATCATCACACACAGCACAGACACCACCTTTCAGAGTCTCCCACTGATGAAATGATAAAAATAATAAAAACATATAATTAAACAGAGCCAGTTTAATGGAATAAATGCTTTGGTTGACTAAAGCCGCGTGATTTTCCTCGATCTAACATTACTCCAGCCTATTTATTTGATATAACTTATGCTGAAGAGGTCAACAGTTAATCTGACACAAGCATCTCCTGGTGCTCATGAGCGTGTTATGATGCTACAATGATGCTGCCATGTGGTGAGACTCAGGACTTGGCTCCTCTTGGATTATGTGCTGAGTAACACTTTGGAATCTGCACTCACTGCCACGTACACACAATTCTTATTTTGCTGCAGTGTGCAGTCTAACTTTCTGCATGTATATACATACCCAGATATATACCTATTTATATAATGCCATGGAAGTTCATTTACATTGAAATTTATCTCATTTATTAACTAAGTTGTGCTTTAAAGGACATAAAAGGAGTCATTTAGAATGGTGGCTGCTGCTTTAAGACACTCTTTTTCCCGTTGCCTGGCAAGATGGATGGCTTTAATGCCATCACTTGATCCCACACCGAATTCTGACTGTGTCATTTTGTTAGAGCCTGCTGCTTTTGTGTAGAAATTTGCTGGTGGATTAGGGCTTTTGCCAATCCAGGCAGAAGAAAAAGGCTATTTAATGTGTCTTGAGCTGCCATATGATGTGGAAAAAAGAACTGATTTCATGGCAATCATGAAATGTGATGCATCTGAGTAAGTCCATGTGGCTTTGCCATATTCCCTGTCATACAGTGCATCTGCTGACAGCAGGTATTTTATACTGAAAATAGGATTGTCATAGCTCTTGATACTGGATGCACCTCAGTGTCAGAAAACGGGACTTCCTTCTGATGTTTTCGACGCTCATAGAAAAGCCAATCACACGAACTGGAGTGTGAGGTGAGGAAACAGCTTACAGCACAGCTGACTCAAACTATACTTTGGCTTAATATTCACCAACAAATGCATAATATTAACTCAGAATGTCATAGTATTTTACTAACAAACTTAAATCTCACCATTGTGTCTCAGACTAGATGAACAGAACATACTATGGGAAGAACTGATACCAGCAGACTCCAAGGAAACTCATGAGTCTTAGTCTGGATCTTCCTCTCTTTTCCTGTGATAAATCTCATCCTACTTCTTCATCCATTTCTGCCAGCACTGTGAGTCCAGCAATGGCCACGAATATAATTCTTATCTTCTTTTCCCTCACTTCCCTTTCTTTCTCCCCTTAATCCCCGAAAAGGTCTAGAAGAAAGCAAATGGAGGCAAGCAAGCCTTCAATCTAACACTACAGCTTTCTCCTCTATTGAATAATGGGAGAAATTCTGGCTCCACTGCAGCTTCAGGCAGTATTTTTCTCGAGGCAGGCAGTCTCAAAGATGTTTAGCTGCGAACAGATTTCCTTTAGAGTGTCTGTGAATGTCACCACCATACAGAAATACCATTATGCTAAGGTTATAAGCATTAAAATCCTACTTATAATGTCATTGTTGTTACCAGTGCTCAGTTCATCAGACATGTTATGTCCAACTAATTGCAGCACTTTAAGACCTAATTTTCAGGTTCTCAGCCCCAGTCTGGCATCCAGAAACACCATTCACAACGGGTGCTCTGCTGATCACCCACTCAGGGGCACACGTGGAGACAAAACCTGAAGCTATCTGAGGAATTTCAAGGGCAATAATTAATAGTCTGTAGATTTAAGTAGCCTTCAGCATTAGGGTGACAGCTGAGGGAAAATTTTCAGGTCTATAAAAGTCCTAACATAGTGACTCTGTCTAAATGCCATTCAGGGCTCCTTAATTCTGCTGGGTATAATCCTCAGGGTAGCACACAGACTGTGGAAATTATTGCTTCTTTAGCTACCATTTTTCTTCCAGAGGTACTTGAAGCCTTATATTCACCTGGT
The DNA here is from genome assembly GCA_013396735.1 of Grallaria varia. NCBI lineage: Eukaryota > Metazoa > Chordata > Aves > Passeriformes > Formicariidae > Grallaria > Grallaria varia. Next base: position 693,122 of record VWZG01013026.1, on the reverse strand, counting down.
AAAAGGAACAAAGTGCAGGATGTCTGCAGGATTTGGACTGTGTCATACCCAAAGACTTCTAGCAGGAGTGTTTTCTCACATAATTTGCATGAAAATCCTGTGAAAAACAATCCTTCAGTTTTGTTTAAGGCATCTTTCTTGGAGAGAAAGCAGAGCAGTACGAAAGTGAGGAGAAAGATGGAGAGAGAAGATCATTGTGTTTATTGCAGAGCAGAGTGTGCAGCTTCAGCTCTGGAGTGCAGAGTTCAGAGCCTCACAGGGCATCCAAACCAGCTCATCCTGGTCAAACCCCCACTCAGCTTCATCACATACCCAGGGTCCAGTCTTAACCACCAGCAAGAAGCTTATTGAAACACTTGTTACAATGCAATAAACAGCAATGTCAAGCCTTATTTTCTGGATGAAATCCATTTAATAAAAGCCAACAGATCCTCAGGAGGGACAGAGATCCTAATAGAGCCTGGAGAACCAGGCTGACAATGTCACACCTATGCCATAGCACTATGTCCTGCCCTGCATTCAAGTGTCCTGGCCTTGCAAAACTCTGCTTCCACAGTCTCTGCCTAACTTCAAGCACATGCCAAATATAAGGATAGTAAATGATATTGTGGATCTCAAGAAAGATCAGCAAAGAAGCCATAAGGAAAAATTAGAGACCAACCATGACAAACTAGCAATAGATGGTTATGCACGTGTAGCTGCTCACCTGGGTCCACCCTGCCCAAAATCACTTGGCTGTTTTTAAATGTTCCCACCCCTGAAAAGGTCCACATTATAACACAAATGATACCAGCCATCTCTCAAGGTACATCTGCTGGAATTTTCTCATCTACAACTTTCCTATATCCAACGTATTGGATACAACTTTTCTTGAAATTGCTTTGTGTGCATTGCATGTTTTGCTAAGAGCTATTTCCCCAGAGCTGGCAGATCACTCCATAGCAGCAGATGTGCCTGTTTTAGAAAATCACTACCATAAGGAACAGCATAATTATATTTACTGCTGTTTGTTACTGCACCACGTATCAACTAGTAGGGATACTGGTACAATTGAGACTCGCTGAGAACTTCTTTTCTTCCTTGGCATAATATACATAATTATGTTTTCTTTCCTCTAATTGCAGCTAAAGATTACCTGCTCACTAATAAACTTTTCCTGCAGTATAAGCCAAAATTAAGCCCTGCTGCAAGCAACTAAGGATGCATCTTAAGTATCGGAAGACTTTGGTTTATATCCTTTTGGGGTTTCCACCTGCCTTATAATTTCTCTTTAGTATTGGTTTCTAAAAAGGTGAAATCATTTTAACAGAACATGCACTTGTGACAAGACTATCCTGTGAAGTACCATGATATCCATGTATTATCTATCTGCTGACCCAAAGCACTACACAAAGTTCTGCAAGTATTTAAAGGGTACTATTGAAGATCTGACAAAAACCTTTTGTACTGGTTTTATGTTCAGAACCAAAGGGAATTAAAAAAGCAAGAAATACTGTCCCAGGAATGATAAAATTTCAAAAAGATTTTATTGAAAACATGTTGTCTGAAACACTCCAGAAGTTTTTTATTTGATAAATGTTCTTATCCCTTTTTTGTTTCACTTCTGAGTTGAGAATACATATGCTGATTTTCTTTCTCATTTAAATTTCAATTATTGCTCCATTAGTCCTAGATACATTGTGAATTTGTAGCCTTTTGAAATCTTATTGTAATTCCCACACATATATGGGGCCAGAATAACCACTTTTACATTAAATGAAAAGAAAAAGAAGAAAAAATATTGTAGGAAATTAAAATTACTTCAGTTGTCAAAATGGCAGCACCATCTCCCAGAACCATATCTTAGAAAAGTGTAGTGCGTGTTTAAAAACCAAAGAACACAGATGACAATATAGAAATGCATTCCTTTAGGAATATCCTTGAAGTCTTGGCCTCTCTAATTACAAAACACTGTCCTGGCTTCTGTCTCATGACATGGCTCAAGGTCACACCTGAGAAAGTTTGTTCTTCACAAATACAAGAGCTGAAATTCATGGTCATGGGGCATATTTTCTGGGGTAACCCCTGTAAAACAGAGAGGAATGAGGTACTGGACTGCCAGACTGGTATTGGTACTGCTCATTAGGTAATTAAGCCCTGTGTGTGTGCATTCGATTGAAGTGCAGAACTAACTGACTCACCGTTTTCCTTTAACCAGAGGCAATGCTTTGGTTCCATTAGTCAATTATTCAAAAGATACAGTGATTGCTATAACTCCTTCAAAGAATCCTTTAGTGTATTAGGGCTTACAGGAGGTTAATAATTTAACATTAAAGTGTCCAAGAACGTAATGCCAAGGTCATCAACAAATACAAGTACAAAGCACTGGCAGTGGATCTTGACTTCATAATAAATCTAACAGGTAAAACCAAGGCCAGCCACATTAAGTGCATATAATAGAACATTCAGCTTTTTGATGCCTCTGCTTTTGACAAGTTCAAGATTCGAAAAACAGACATAGTTTTATTTCAACTTGCAGAAAAACATTGCATACTACACTTTTGAACTACTGGTGTCTAAATATCAAGGCAACTCAGAATTTCTAATATTAAGTTCTTCCACACAAGAGATAATGAAAAGATCAAGTCCTACTCTCATCATCTAAGCCTGGGACGAGATATATTCCATGCATCCATGGGAAACTCATGCCAAACAGGAAAACTCTGATTACCTATGTCCTAACCACGTTTTCTTCACTAAAACATTCCTCTTTCTTTACCAGCCTTTATGTTCCCATGACAAACTTGAAAACTATTGCCTCAATTACAAACAACAAGCTTATCCTTCCCTTTCTATAAGAAGAAGCCAAACACTGATCACAATAACACCATTTCTCCAGAAAATGCAGTCCATGGATTTATAGTCTCTCCCTTCCCAACTCTTCCACACTTTCTTCATTCAAACCCAGCCTTCTTAGACCTAAGCATCAATGACCACCTGTCTACACAGCAAAGGGGATGCTCTGTGCTGACCCAAACCTACAGTGGTGTCCTACCAAGGGTTCTGCAGAAATAAAGGGACGGTGTGGCGGGCAGCTTCCCTTTGCTCCTAAATCTTGGTACACAAAGCAGATTAAAATCATACATGGACTTTACTACATCTGCTGAAGAGCCCCAATATATCTCAAATTCACTCACAGCACTGGCATTGGTATGGGAAAGGACTTGTCACCAGCCAGAGTCAAAACCATGCCCTCGACCAGAACAACCTTGTAACAGAGGGGATGATGCCATGACAAACACTCTAAGCTCTTTGCTGCTTTCTTTCACTTGTTTGTTGACTACTGCAGGTGTGCAGTGCAACCAGGACCTTCTGAACCTCCCTGTCCCATCAGACAACCATAGCTGGAAGGTGGGCAACTCTTATTTCATCTCCTTTAACTGTGCCCTTCTACTCCAGCTGTGCCACACACTCTGACATTCACCACCTTTTACAACATCAACTCACGACTTTACATAACTAATGATTTTTTTCATGACATAAGTGGTTTCATAAGCCTGTGATGATTAGCAGAGAAGAAAGCAAAGGAGAAAAGATGGAGGCCAAAGGTGATAAAAAGTCACTTTAAAAGAATAAGTTCTTACGTGTGCTATTCCCCCTCGCTGGGACATGGTGTTACTAAGCATTTTTATCTTTGTGACATTCAATTTGTTTTGACTATAAGCAATATCAGCAGCATAACTGAAGGTGAACCTCTCAAGAATTTATGTTTTTTCCAGATAAACAAAACTTGGACAAGAAATGTACAAGAAAATGAAAAAGCTCAATTGACTTAAATGCTTTTCCTCTTTCAGTTATCCAATGATTTCCTATTCAATAACTGTCTTGTTATTCTGACTTGCTTATCTATCTACATTTTTCTATTAATATTCTATTTTTAGAACATAAACATTTTACTGCTCTGAAAAATCTTGAATTTTTTAGATAAAATGCAAAGATACATGCCACAATGGGAAGCAAAGAAAATGTACTGAAAGTAACTAATTCCACTCTTTTTTCTGTCCTAAAACTCTGCTCCAAACTTCCAGAGACTGAAGAGCCTTATTAAAAAGCTGGACTAATTTTGATCATTTTTTACTGTTTTATGGTTCTTATATCAAAGCTAAGTGAAACCCAGGAGGGATTTTTTTATATCCCTGGGACTTCTCATTTAACTTGGTATTTAACCTGATGTTTAGATCCTCTCACTGTTGCTGTTGCAATATCTCAAAATTAGTGTCAAGAGAATAATTTCGCATGGTGGAATCTAGAGAAGGGATTTATATAAACCTGAATGAATCTCAGCCAAGTGGTGCTGAATGGCTTTAAACTTTAACGAAGGGCCCGGGGTAAGGCCCCTAAATCCTGGGGAAGCGTTCCTGCTGCGTCAGAGAATCCTGCGTTAAGCCACACATCTCCTTTCCTTCCCACTTAGAAAATCCATGAGACAAAGCAGAAACCTGATTGTTCCAGGGCTGGAAGTCCAGCTACAAAAATCTATTCTGAATTCTGAGAGCTCCGTAATGAGTGAGAAGTCAGCTGCTATTGAGCAGGTCTTGGACTCCTGCAGACTTCAGATACTTGAACGCTGCAGTTCTAGTTGATAAAAACCCAATTTTACTGGTTGAACAATGAAAAGATTTAATAAAGTCTAACAATTAAATATACTGCATATTGTGTTTCTACAGTATACCAGTATTATTATAATAAAGTATGATTTCTACATCCTTTATTAACTTTTTTAATCTGGAAACTATTTTTAAATTATTACAACTCAGTATTAATTTTTAATTGCTTGTACTTAAAACCCAGTAGCTTCTTCAAGAATTTTGTGACAAACAACATTTATTCATGCCCTTCATTATATGCCTTTAAAATAATTAACCAAATAAAACATCTACTTTTAGAAGAAGTGCTTTTACCGGCACAGATAAATGTGCTCAGGTATTTCCGGAATTCTGAGATTTTCTGCCACCAGTCTAAGTGGAAGTTTTGGGACAGGAAATCTTACATTAAAATTTGGACCAGAGGAAGTTTTACTGTTTGTGGAAGTAGCCAGTTAGCAAAGACTGGGGAAAGATAGAGATTATCTAGACTGATAGAATAAAAGTTTCAGACATTAAAGCCTTTTTTTATCACTACCCAAAAAAAAAAAAAAAGAGTATATGAAATATATCTTTGCAATTTTGATGCAAAACAACGTCATTCAATGTCAGCACACAGAGAACTCTGGAAAAACTGAAATATTAATCTAGAATTCCAAAATCTTTCAGTTAATGGTACAGCTTCACCATCTCCAGTTTCTTGCTTGGCAATGAGGAGCAGTGAAAAGCTCTTCAAAGTGGCTCCAATGTTACAGAAAGGAGAGAGAGAGCCACACATGTCCTCAATTCCCCAAACAGCAACATAAACCTGCGAAAGCGAACTACTGAAATAAACTGTTCAAAATATTGATTTTCTTGAAAGAAAAAAGCTAGAGCTGAAAATGAGACCTTTTTTTTTTTTTCTCTCTCTAACTAGCAAACTTGCAAAATGAGAATCCAGCTTTAGTTGGCCTCACCTCTCCACTTCTCCTGTTTTTATTAAGTGAATATTTTAATAATGGCAATGTATCAGGGACATTTCTGCCGCTTCCAAGAAACTGAAAATCAACAAGAAAGTCATATTTGAAGGAATAAGTTTGATGAAAATCTCTTAATTGAGAAGAAGGGGCAAATAGAACTTCTGTGATGAGAGGGAGCACATCTTAAAGGATGTGCACAACACTTGTCTTCCCACACAGCAGTAACTGAAAACAGCCGGATGGAGTTCACTGACAGTATTTGGGAAGCTACAGAATGGCAAGAAAATACAGCACAGAAAATTGATTCTCCGGTAATGGCTGTTTTTATTGTCCTTTCAACTCAGCTGCATCCCAATTTCTTCCTCTTACCTTCCACCTTCAGCCCACCATGAATTCTTTGCTCATGTATTTTGGAATCAAGTGCCTCCATTTTCCATACTGGCAGAATACTTAAGGAAAGTATTCCAGAGAAAGCCCAGCCTCAGTGTTACAATTCTGAACATACAGAAAAAGGAGTCAAACTCAAACCTGCAAGAAACAGTTACACTTAGAGAAAATTAATTACCTCCCCTAAAAAATTAAGCAGCATCTCTGGAGCGTGGGCAAACTGTAACTTTCAAATATCTACAACTTTGCCCGAGTTGTATGGATTTTTAAGCAGAATATAAAAAGTATTTCTCTCTTCTCACAAAATGTAAATTCCTTGCTCTAAAATACAGCACCACTTTTAAATTTTCCAAGGAAACCTTGAACACTGAAAAGCAGTGACTTTCCTTTGTCTCATTCTGCCAATTCTCTCTATCCCAAACTTCATCAAGCTTTCCACAGACTAATTCCAATTTCTAATTTAGTTCATCTCGGTTAAAATGTCTCCTTCACTCAGCATAATACTTAATGAGTACCATGAACTCAGCTTCCTGAGGAATACCATGTATTAAAATTATGCAAATTCAAAAAATGTAGTTAAAATCTCACTTAATTTTCAATGTTCAGGGGCAGGTAAAGCAGTAGGTTTTACTCCCAGTCCCATAGGAGATGGCTAGCCCTTTACTTCATCTAAATTTAGAAATTAATTGTGAAATCACTGGCCATAAACAGAATATAAGAAGCAGGCAAAAAGAGCTAAGACCACAAAGTTACCCACCTCAGGAAAAATAATTTTCTGAAGAAAATAATGACTTACATTTCTGCCCTGAACTACTGCTTCTGGAAGATGGTATAACTAGACACTCTCCCTTGACATCAGCATAAATTGTCCTGTGCCCTTCATATCAGGAAAAACACGGGGGATGACAAGTCAAAAGCAGGGCCAATCAGTTGTTTCAAACTGTATGTAAGGAGAGCTGATGTGGCTCGTGGCATCCCTTGGGTGGAAGTGAAAGTGAAAGTATACCTGCAACAAGGTAAGTATGAATTTAACCCAGAACAATAACTAGGGAAGGTAAGTAAATAAAAATAATGCAGCTGTCAAAGAATCATTATCTTGGCAGGTTATGATGGCACAGCAAGAAGCCTCCTGCTGTTAAGGGACAAGCTGCTGGAAAAACAAGACATGATGATTTCCAGTTGCAAAAGTGCACAAGACTTGGAAGTGGAAAATCTGTCCAGTGCCACAATAGCAGCTGTATATAAACTGGCTACATATCTTTTTAATTCATCCATAATACAATTCCTTAGACACAAATCACATGATAACCCAATCTACAGGGCCTGGGCAATAACAAATACTGTGGCAAACTGTCTTCTGACCTTATCAAAGGGTTGCTTCACAGATTATCACCGTAGCACACTCTGGGGAGCAGCAGTTTGTCTGCACCACCACTGGACACCAAACCACACACACAGCCCTGCTGAGAACCTGCACTACACAGAGCACTTGGAGATACACTGCAGTGAGATGAACTTCCATTTCCAGTCGTCAGCTTTTGGGAACATGGAAAACCTAAGAGTTCACAGATTTGCGTTTTTCAGAAGTCAGGATTGAAAGGAAACCTGCACTGAGAAACTACTGTATTCACCAGCCACGCTATACCCAAAAGCTGAGTGATTTTTGTGTACATGCAGACATCACACAAACAAGATCGAAATAACACCAGTTCTAAATTCCCATGACTACCCTGGTAGGTAGACCATTCAGGAACAGAGAGATGACTAATATCTTAAAAAGATCATTCTCTGCTGCAGATGAGTTTCTGTTTGAAAGGAAATTAATCCAAACATCCAAGCAAACTGGACCCAAGACTTGGATGTTCATGCTCAAAATGCAAAGGCACTTCATGGAGCTGTTTGCACTTTGTTAACTATATTTGATTTCAGTCAGGCACCCCTTAAGAGTCAGAAAAGACGGCCTGCACAGACAACAAAGGACACCAATGCCCTTTACTGACCCAAGTTTGCACAGATGTTGCCTGAAAGGTAACATATCTTTAGCATATAACACCTAGATGAGGTCATAACAGGAGGCATTTAAATATTTTTCTCTAAAGAATCAGTGAATGTGATTCACAATAACACCGTTAAGTAGAACTTAGCATTGAAGCGTTTACTTGCCAGCTCAACCACTAATTCATTGCAAAGACCTTGACTCAGAAATATATCCTTACTTAAACCAGTTTCAGTGCTGTCTTGAATAGGTATGGCCTGAAACCTACTCTATTTTCTGAATCATTAGTAAAGAAAAGTCTTGAACATGTCTTTTCAACCATCCTCTTCAGTTTGCTTGGGCAGTTGTCTGTTTATATAAAGTATGCTGTTTCTTTCCTGTTATGTACATGGCTTGTGATATTTAACTCAGAAGTAATTAATATATAAGTCTGAGGAAAGATCATTTAAAAATATAAAAGTGTTGCAAAGTATTGGAATAACTGATGCAGCCTTAGAGCAATTATTTCTCCATTACTAAAGCATCTAAAGAACGAAGGAGCATGATCCACAGTGGCACTGTTGAGTATACCATCAGGACACAGATATATTTGTATTCTGCCTGTGTACACCTCACATACAGGTATACTAAACACAAAATAAAGAAAATCCAGTCTAGGGTGTGAAATCTAAGCAGCATTTTATTCCAAATTTCTGCATGAGAAAGCATTTCATTAGCTTTATCTACAATTCTCCTGTTCTTGCATTTTGATCTACACTCCGAGTTTCACATTGATCTCAACATGTGCATAAGATAGATACATGGACAACAGTCCCTAAATATTGTCATTTTATTGCTCCTAAGAGAGAGGACGATGCAAAGAGAACAGTGAAAGCTGCTGCTGTTGGAAGTAAACAGCTCTGTACCAAGTGATGCACTTGCCAATAGAACTCCTTCCAAGCCATGCAGTCAGCACAGACACCCCAAACACATCACCCAAATGCAGGATGAAATCCAGAGATGGCAAGACACAAGGCCATCAGTTTATTCAACCCCTGTATTTACAGATAAAGCTGTAATCTTTAGATCAGTACTGGATTTTAGGCATGTTACAATGAGCTCACACCTTTACACCTTTCAGCAAAGTAATTCTGGCCCTTGCTGGCCATTCCTGCTGGACAGAAATGCTGCAGCAAACTCAATGAGATAAATCCATTCAGGGAAAATATTCCCAGCTTTGAGAAATTAACAGACAGAAAACGTGCATTCAGATTTCAATGCATAAAGCACCTACAGAATTGTGATAAAGGGGCCAAATGAACTGCTAAAATGCCATTTTTAATGCTGGTGAAGTATTGATAGCAATATCTTTAATATCAATATCATTTCCACAGGTGCCAGTACAGGAGGAAGCGCACAGCTTTCATACAGGAAGCCAGTGACATCCTCATGATCACTCTGTGACAAAAGACAAGATAAAAACAGCACTAACCCACTAAGTAGGAGACACAAGTAATTTTGGGGGCTGTTAATCCCCTGTGTCTGTGTAACACTGACATTCAGTGTTCAGTTACAGAGAGACCACTAGTACAGATCACAAAGCCTTCCTGCCTCAGCCCACAGAGAAAATAAATGGTTGATCGGTTATTGGATTTCCCTCCCTCTGTAATGTCAATTCCTTTAAAACACAGTGCTCTGTTCTGTCCATTCAGCAATCTCAAGGCCGTGTCCTGATATGTTCACTTTAGAGTCAAATAAAGAAAGGGTAAGAGACCAGCATGAAGAAACTGTATCATCACATAGAGACTTTAACTTATTGGTATATAATGTAACTGTTCTTCCTTGGCTGAACCAAACCAAAAATATTTGCTCTGGAGATCATTTAGAGTTTACAAAGTAATTTTTATGTGTTCAGTTAACTACAAGCTCTCCTTCTAGAAAAGCTGGTATATTGAAATAAAAGGTCTGCGTCTGACTGTAGATGCAGCACTGTGCCTGACTGCCAGAAGGTGATCATTCACAAAAGCACACCTGTGAACAGCTGTGTTGTAGGTTTAATTTAGCATAAAATTTTCTGATATTTTAAACACTTGTATCATATTCACTGTGGAAGAACATTTTTCAACCTGAAAACCTCAACTTACACTTTACATAGAACATTTCCAAGATCCCCATAGCCTCTGTATTTCTCAAGCCAGCTATTCCCCCTCACAAAAGCCTCTTTCTTTCCTACGTTATTCATATGCTTTTGGGCCAGCTCTATCCATCTAAAGCACACTAAATAACCCAAATTTTTCTTCTTTCTCTTTCCATCTCTTCTATGTCAAATAGCTCAATACTTAAATGTCAAAGAAACTCTATGAAAGGCAGTTACTTCATTAAAATTCTCAGCTGCCAAATTTAGAATCTTTCCAATACAGATGTTATCACAGGCACTTCAAGTATACCATGCAACTAAACAAGGGGCATTGATCTTTGAAACTGAATAGTCTAAACTCAAGGTTCAAAGATTTAAAACATATAAGACCAGCTGTATTTTAAAATTCTGGCAATTTTAGCTTCATATACCAAAGTCTTAGAAATCACTCCCAAAAGAGCTCAGTTCAGGTCTGGAGGCAAAATTACACATTCCTAATTACTTAACTGCAGAAGACATTGGGCCCTCAAATCCAGCAGCAGAGCATGAGTATGAGTTTTATACTGCAAAAAACATAATTACCAAACTCCATCAAAACCAGATGACAAATATAGCTGCTTGGAATATTAAAATCCAAACTGTCCTTCCTGCAGTACTTCAGTTGAAAGGTATTCAAGCTCTGCTCTAGAAAAGCTCACAAACATCTCAAGCTCCCTGTAGTTAGAAAAAAATGATACAGTGACCCCCTTCACTATTATGGTAAGTCATGAAAATTTGATTTTGTACCAACTAGTTCACCAATTAAGCTGAGAAAGCTTTTGGTTTTGGAGCTCTGTGCTTTTTATTTCTAAGGTGCTTGCACATATCGCAAGAAAGCTCTGGATAGTTTTCTCCGGCTCAAACTCCATCCGTCAAGGGAACCTTGGACACTGTCAGTTTTCTGCTAGAGACATTTTGATCACAAATCTTTGTTTGGTGAGCTTATAGATAATTCTGACTGTTCAAGAATACACACAAATAACTGAGCAACTCCAGCAACTATTACTATACAGTAGAGCAGAAACGTTGGCCCCTGTTGTACTTTCCTCAGAAGACATAAAGAACGTAGTTGATGTGGCACCACACCAACCACTGCATAATTCATGTGCTATGTAGTCACATTTTGAATCATCACAAAGAGACGACAAATGATTAGCCATTAACTATTCAGTTTTAAATAGTTTTGTGGTCTGAACACTTGCAGTGGTGAGGATATCATGTTCTCATTAATATTCATGTGTGAATTTTGTCTGAATAACTCAAGGCTTCAGGAAGCTGCACGGCATGAAAACAGGAGCATAGGCCTAAGAACTGGGTGTAGACCCTTTTCCTTTTCTTGTTATTATATGGTACTAATCTCATTGTAGTTTGATGTATTAGCACTGAAAACTCTCAAGGAAACTGCAGAATTTGCTGTAGAGTTCCATGTGCTCACACACCAGAAATAATGAAAAAGATTATGATCTTTCAGGTATACTTGTAAGAAGCTCTTATTTCCCTCCCTTTAAAACAAGATGATGGACAGCACAAACTTTTAAATTCAGAAGCGTGGTTTAATAGTTTTGAGAAGTTTTCCAGGTGCTGAAGCACAGGTTTTTTGTAAACTCCACAAAAAGGCTTAATTTTCTGGTCCGTTTTAATTGTCATGTCAATGGCTTAATTTCTGAAAAACTGGTCCACCTCATCTTCCTTCCAAGCAAGGATTATCCTGTATTATATTCCTAACAACTTTCTGCCTTCTGTATAACTTCTTAAACAAACTTCACTGCATAGCAAGCTTTTTTTTATTAATCACTGAAGTTTGATTTTTTTGTGGCTTAGCTGAGCTCCTTTGGTACAGAAAAGCAACAAGGAACAAAAGGAGCTCTCTCCCTCTCCAATGGTCAGAAGTTTGGAAGGTAATAAATTAGGTACTGTTCTTTCAATGTTAAGACATGCAAATAACCCAAAAATAGAGGGCAGTGACAAGAATAGGTATTCCACAAAGAACTTGGGCTTTCTTGACTACTTCCAAGATTCTGCAGGGATCAGAACTTGGTATCTTATATATTTGGCGATCCTCAGGAAAATTCCTTTTGAAGATCTACTATTTAAACTGTTGGTCGCATAACACAACAGGTGCCAGTCCCTAGGGTAAGGAAAATTTACTGTTTAATTGAAATAGCTATCTGATTCTGGTTTTTCTGGGTAAGAATTCACTGTGCCTTCCCAGGCAGCCTGCACAGAAAACCCAGTGCTTAGAGGGGCCACTGGACCCAGCTGCACATCTTCACAGACCCTCCCGAGTGGCACAGCCGTGGGTAGATTTGGTGTGGACACACCTACCAGATTATCAATTTGCAGACCTGAAATTCAGGATTGACAAACACATCCTACAGCCCCCACTCAACTACACTGAAGTGATGATGCAAATATCTACAAAAGTCAATGTGTCAGAATACTCTTCAGAAATTGTCACAGAAGCTGAACCTGCCACCAAGACTCTCAAATGAACTAATAATTTTGGCTCTGTACTTTTACTTTCTCCATATTTTCAGAAGAACAGCAGTATCTAGAGTGGCCAATGACTGACTTGCAGACTCCTCCACTAATCCCAAGGCAAACTTTTAGGATAGTGCCAAGAAGCTGCAGTAATAACTCTGCTGTCAGTTTAATGTACTCCTTCAGCAGCATATTCACATTTAAAAGAGAAATAGCAATCCCATAAGGAGATATTGCTAATTATGTTTTAGGAGTATAATTTTATATCCTTTCCTAAGTGTAAACATCAACAGTTTTCATAAGATCATCACATATTGGAACTACAACTGGAATCTGTGTCACCTTCAGAGGTGTTTATTATTTATGACTGAATCTCTTCTGCTAATATATCACCAGTACACCACTTGCATTTTCATCACTGTTCTGAAGCAACTAGTAAATCATGCCCATATTTCTCACACTATTCTCTGTTCTCAAAACCTGAATTAAATGTGAAGAATGGAAACTGCACTCATGCATTCTTAAAAGCCCAGCACAATCAAAATACAAATACTTTCTCACAATTTTTCTATTAAAGTCAAACTGGCAAACTTGTGACTCATCAGAGCAATTTTCTGATCCACTCCTCTGAATCATTTCCCTTGGGGGCCGAGGCCACGGGATCCAGCACTCGCAAACGAGCAGGCAGCCTGCAGACATATCAGCCACTGGGTATTTAATCAAACAGAACCACTTCTCATTGGCACGTATGGTTTCCTTTTAAATCTAAAAGGCTGATCTGCATCCTCCTCACCTCCTGCCAGCATGGCTTTCCTCACTGGGGCTTTGTGGAGCAGAGTCTGCAAGGCTGAAAGGCAAAGTGTGGAGCAGCCGATCCCACGAGGGGCTCCATTCCCAAGGCACGAGCACAGGCAGTTTGGCTCGCACCTTTCTGCAGATACACAGACAAGGGGAATGGGCTGAAAGGAACTAAATGCCCAATGGTCATTTGTTTGTCACCACCGGGTTTCCTCAGCAAACACCTGTCCCAGGGAAATTGGCCTCAGTACATATCCCATACTGAGCTCTTTTGCCTCAGCCTTCACAATGAACAATTCCCATTCTTAAATGGAATAGCTGTTTGTGACTGGTATACAAAATCTGCTGCATATTGCACAAGTGCAGTGGAAGGAAAGATGTTACAGCAAAGCTGTTTCCTCTCTCCTTATCCCAGGACTCAGATGCAGGGAAGTTGCAGAGCACAACCACTGAATTTCCTCTGTTTCATTCAACAGTGCTTGAATTTGCTCAGGCACTGTCTTTCCATCTCTTTCCTCACCAAAGAGTTTTAGCAGTCTTGGAATAGACCCTATAAAGTGTAAATCAAATATAAAGTTAAGTTTGGGCAGCAGAACATAAGTTCTTCTCTTTAGAACTAGAATATTTATCTTCTAAACAGATTATTTTACAGTGTATTAAGGAAGGTTAAAGAAATATTTGTATACCTTTGATTTTAACAAGAGGAAGAAGAAATGAGCTTGGCTTATAATAGAAGACTTACAGTACAGCTGTTACTCCCTAATTAATTCTGTATGTGAGTAAATCAAAGCTCTAATTATAGACACAAAATATGCTCAATATTGTGAAATATTTATGCAAAACATTATTCCTAGCACTTATCAGCTAAAATATAATGTCTCACTAGAGCTGAAGCAGCAATTTTTAAAAGTGTCATCTTTTTTTTTTTTTGCCACTTCTTTATAGCTCAATACATGGAGAGTGCCTGATGAGAGCACAATTTCACTTTTTTAAGTACTCTGTAAATCCCCAGTGACAAGTGGTTCAATTCTTCCTTTAAGAAACATCTGTCTTCATTTAAAAAACCAACCAAACAAACAAAACCTCCAAATAGCATTTTTCTTACTATTATGAAATAATGTCCTTTAGTTCCACAGCTGTCAACACACTTTGAAAAAATGTATTTGACCTTCTTCTCCCTGTGCTCCACCATGCACTCTGTCATTCACATTTCCATTACATCATTAAATAATAACTCTCTCCAAGTCCTAATTCTGAAAGTTACTCTAGCTAGGAAGACTTGATTCTACTCTGCTCAGCTTAGCGACCTGAGGCTACTCAGCTTTCTCCACAAAGTCAGATCAATAACTCTCTAGAGAGGGTAAAGAAGAAATGGGTTGGGATACAGACTCCCCATTAGTGAATGCCCTGCTGTTATTCTGAGAGCATTAACCAAAGAACACTTATCCATTAATGTCAATGAAAGATAAAACAATGTAACTGCCATATGACAGCAGTGCCATTCAATTCAAAAGCTCTCAGGTGATGACTTGGTGGTTCTCTGCATGACAGATAACAGAGACATCCTAGTAAATCAGACTCTGAGGTCTCTAAAGTGTGTGCCTTTTGGAGCTTTTTGCTCTATCCCTTGAAAATACAAGAAAAAATTGAACTTGAAATAGACTCTTAAATGTCAGTGGACCTACTTAATAAGCTATGCAGGTTACTGTAGTCCCTTTGTTTCTTTCATTCATGTATTTTAGAACAGGACTATGGTAATTTATAAATAGAAAGGAAAGCCCAGTAAACTTCACAGTCACCGTCCATTTTTCAGCCTAATTCTATTCCATGGAAATAAATGGAAGCTCTCAAATACTACACAGGCTACTGACTGACATTCACTTTTATAAAAAAGTTGTGGCAAGTATCTGATCAAGCATCAGAAAATAAAAACTGGAAAAGAGACACAGTGCACACAAAAAAAAGTGTTAGCAGAATGACATGAAACCATTTTTTTCAAAGGTTGATTAATATTTTTGCTAGATCTGCATCTGCCACAAAAGGTAACTAATATTTTCAGTAGATCTGCATTTTCCTCTAAAAGAAGGGTGGGACTCGAGTCTCTGCTAACCTTTAAGGTAATTCAAAGAAGACACATCACAGAGCACAATGATTTTGTGAAGCACAATAACTTCTATTGACCTAGGAGTATTTTAGGTTGTTTTAATCTGGCTTCAACTTTAAACTCCACAATTTCAAAGGAAGTGTGATAATGATCACTTCACTTCTGTCCTTTGAAGTTTCTTCACCTACTCTTGCTTGATGCTCAGATCTCCCATTTATCCTGCACAAACACCTAGAAAACACAGCTTATTAGTCTTTCTGATATTATTAGGGCTGACAAAGTAACTCTCACAAGGGAGTTCAAAGTAGCAGTGAATGTTGCAAGAATTACCATTTCTGGAAGACTGTGAAAAGGGAAAAACACATTAGAAATTACGTGTGTTCATCAACTGGAACATATGAAAAGATAAAATAGTCACTCCCAGCATGAGACTGCATTCATCTCATTTACCTGTTTCAGCCAAAGTTCCAGGGCTAGGCTTGGAAAGCTGGGAAATGAAAGCACAATGAAAGCACGTGCTAGAAACTCAGTAATTATAATTTCAACTTCAGGGATCAGTGGGGGAATCAGAGCAAGAGAGACCTAAATTTTGCTGGCTTGAAATATAACTCTGAATAATCTTTGTCAACCTTTAAAAACAGGCAGATTTCCTTTTTGCCATTGGTACCGTATGCAGAAGGTGACGAATAAATTGAACGTACGTATCCGTGCACGCACACAAATACACTGAACTCACTGTCCAAGAGAGGACAACTTCAGGCTGACACCTGCAGCCCCTTGCACACTTCAGCAAACAGAACACAGCAAAACAACTGCATTACAACAGTGGGGAAATTAGCCCTGTATTCTGTCAGCATTCTCAGCTCCCAGAGGCTGGAGACACTCCAGGGAAAGGGGGGGAGAGTAAAATAAAACAGTTACAGCTGCTTCACGGTCTGCGATGGGGCACACTTGCAGCCAGACAAATTCAAAGGCCAGTGGTTCTCTTTTGCACTGCCACCCTCCCGGCCAGCAAAGGAAACAAGGAGTGCAGGTCACTAAATGCTGCCGTAACTTCATCGGTGGAAAAGCCGGTGGGCGCCCGGGGCGTTAAACTCCCTGCAGTCAGTGTGCTCTCTGCACACCCGAACCTGCTGTGCGGGCCACTCATCTCCTCTCACTGCAATGCAAACAATTCAGGTCAGGAAAGGGAGAGTGGATGGAATTCTTTTAGGAATATTTCAGGAAAATTGGGCTGCCTAGCTCAGGTGTGCAAACCATGAATTCCTTCTGAAGGCTTCAGAGTGTTACCTAAGCCCAGTGAGAGATGCAAGAGCAAAGTGTCAATGTATCAGCTCTATGACATGCATTTATTTATTTATGCAGCCCGTATGTTTAGCTCTCCTAACACAATTAAATGCTAATGAACACAGGGAACATCCTGAGTCAGTCTTCTTAATATATTTTCAAAGATCCATTTTCTTCCAGTGTTAAACTCCCTGTTACTAGCATAAATGTGTATTAATTATAACAAAAATGAGGAAAAAATAAGTTTTTTCACCTCAAAATACATAAACAATCTCATTAACATACCAAGTGACCATGAGGGATGTTTATCTCCTGCTACAAATGTGCTAACGACAAGCATGAGAAAATTATATTAACATGAGTTTGCAATTTAAATTCTTCTTCTCTACTGTGATGCTGAAGTATTTTGACTCTTCCAAAAAGTGTACTCTGAATACTTTTTCTGACTTCGTAATTATCAGCTGACAATACTGATGTTTCCAAAGGGAACAAGGAGGAGATATGTCTGGGAAACAGGGGCGGAAACAAAGATTTAAAGGCAAGTATTTGGAAACTGATACGGGAGTGGAATCCAAACACTGGTCCATCAAACATAGTTAGAAAATAATAGAGTTGGCACCTGGACAACTTCTGGAACTCCATTTGAGGCCTCCCTGTTTGTGTAAACAGCCCAGCACTGGGGTGAAACTCCAGCAGCACCAGCTAATTTTCTATTCTTATAACAATGCACCTTAATTCCAGTTTGATGAGTGTCCCTCCCAGCAACACATTCTCATTTTCCTAAACCCCTGTCTGGGGACTTCTCAGAGCTGACGGTGCTGTTTTTGGGCCAATTTCTTGCAGTCATTGCTGCCTGTCCCCATCCACACAGCCCTGCCAAGATACACAGTTCATACTATGGTGCTTCAGCCTGAATTAATTCTTTCTATTGGAGTTTTGCTGCTACAGCCTCAAATTTTAGTAACTACCTCCCCAAGGAACTTTATTATATCATCTATTCTATTAAGGGCACAAAGTTAGCTTTACTTACTGGTAAATGCTGATTAAAGCTTCTGAGGGCAGAAAAGTGGGAAAGGTTATGGATTTTAGGTCATGAACTACTAAATTTATGTGCTAGATTAACTCCAAAAGTTTTAGGACTTAAGAAAGAAAAATTAAAATTTTATAAAAGTAGATGGAACACTGCTCAGAGGATGCTTTGGACCAGCATTTTTAATATACTCTGAATTCTTTGCCCTTCTGTAGCACATAATTCTGTTCTTCACATCTCTCTTCTCCACATTCTAACTTGCTGCTACTCTTCTCATGTTAAACTTAATATTCTGATACTTCTTTTTCCTCAGAGTCCTCTTCCCAAATGACTGTTTAATCTGGTTTTATTCCCATGCCTTTCTGTCATGAATTACATTTCTATTCTCCCTTGCAATTTCTCCTGCCTGTTTCCAATCATACTAATTTTCCTTTCTGTAACAACACCACTCCAGCAATCCTTAGACATTACAGCTAAAGAGCAATACTGATTTTAAACAGTAAGTTGCATTTTCCAGAATAAAAATTTCTGCATAAAATACCATAAAACTGTGCATTTGCCTCCGCTGATCTTTTTACCTAACTTTTGCTTGAGTTTTAAATATTTATTAAACTTTGATATTTAATACATTTGATATTCCGCTGGATGCTAAATTTTTCCTCTAATTATTTTACTGGCAACATCTGTGTTCAGTAAATTGGAACTCTCTAAAGAGGGCTACATTGTATTAATAAGCCAACATCTCTTGGTCCTGATGTTTAATTCATTGGTTTTTATTAGTATATTTCCAGGAGAAGATTTAATTTGTACATATTAAGCGTACCAACTGCACGGCCTCACACTCAGGATGTATTTCATTAAGCGTAATCCCTAGTAATGAATCTTTTCAAACCTCTCATGCAAAACACTCCTCCCACTTTTCATTCCACCTCAGATGCTTCTAGAGAAACTTAATCAAGTTTATTAAAAAGGAAGCTGAAAAAAATCCCACTGTGGTATAAGGTATCAATCTTTGCTGGAGGGAGATTTCCACTCATCCCATGTGATGCCATAATTCCTCCAGAAAGAATTTGGGAATAAAGGGGGCTAAAGGAATGTTCTCTCTCTCAGCTTCAATAGGTGTCAGTGGCTGCAGCATTTACTCCCACACCTGAGACTGTGGTGTGAAGTTCTCTCTCTCTCAGGGGGCCAACTAGATCTCTATTAATTACCTCTTTATTTCCTACACACCACGCAGCTGCAAAGGAGGTGCAAGCATAAGGTAAGAAGAAAATGATCTTTTAGAGGAAATAGAATTTCTTACTAGGGCACACATATTAGAATAAAGGAAATTAATCATCTATTTATTTACAGCACATGTTTAGCATTTCCATGAGTTTGTGTATCAAGTCTTGATTACAGGATTATCAGAGTCTGTTTTTAGTTAATCTGTTTTTAATGAACGTGTGCTTGCCAGCTTAGGGTCCCCATTTCCAACAATTTTACCTCATTAGCAATATTTTAACTTTATGCCAAACCAGGGCAGGAGAAAAAGAAAAAAAAAAAAAAAAAAAGAAGCTCGTAAAACCAAGGAAAAGTAGTAAAAGTATTTTGCAACTCCTAATATAAAGCTTTAATTAAGGAAAGCATTTAAGCATGTGCCTGATTTTATGCCAAGGCTTAAGCACATGTGAAATTAGTCTTAAACATTATGTTGAATTGGACTCCATGTATCATTAACAGTTTGAATTGAATTGCAACAAAATAGTCATCTGTGTTACACAGTTTAGTTTTCAGGAAGTCATCAATTTCAGAGCCAGGGCCGTCACTACAGCTCCAACCAGTCCCCACCGCCAAGGCGAGTGACCAGGACAATGAAACGGCCGCTTGTGCCCACTCCTGGGACACCTGGTGGAGTGTTCTCTGCAGGGAAAGGCCAACAGAGTAGGAATTCCGCAGGGAATCCCTGGAGGCTGCAGTAAGCTAAATTCTGAATAGAGCTGGAAAAGCTTTTGGTGCTGCTTCAACAGCTCAGGCAAGCAAATGGGGGAGATGGTGTTGAGCAGCCTTTTGCTCCTCTCTCATTCCAAAAGCAGACCTGTGCCAGCCCAGCTCCCAGCGAAAGGCTTTGTTAACATATAACGAGTAATACCGGGACACTACGGACTGTCCAACCGTGTGTGACTCGAAACAGAGTCCCAGGCAGGGACAAAACCCCTTGTCAAAGCAGTGGGGAGAAGCCCACACGGTGGGGAAATTAAAGGCAGTTTTAGGGAAACTTTGTGAAAACACACTCAAACTTTACTGCTCCAATGTCTCAGAAAACTGAGTTTGATGTCTTGCCACACTTATGCAAAATGGTGTAGCTTTACAGCAGATGTAAAATTGCTTACTTATTACATCAGACAGAACTCCAAAATTCCTGATACGGCGCCGTCTCTGAGTGATGTCCATACTTTGCATGGCTAATGTAAGTCTCTATGGAAAACTTTCACAATGAGAAAATAAACCCCTGAAACAATAATTTCTTCTTTGAAAAAGAAAAGCAGTAGGGGTAGTGTACAGAAGACACGCAGCCAAGAGAAAAGGATTTTAATTCCAAGGCTGCATACATTTGAGATTATTAATTCTAAATTCTTTGGTTGTACACAGGCTGTTGAGACAGTCCAGTTGGATTAAAGGGCTATTATGCAACAGACTGCAAATGTGTTTTTCCAGCTGAGAAAAAAGGGCTGTTTAAGGTAGAGACTAATAACTATTTTGAAAGATGCTCCCCTGCACTGGGATGATGTATCACCTTTCAAAGTTAATTTGTGAACTAATGGCTTAAATGTCTGTTTATATTGCACCTTCAAATCATCTAGCTATAAGTTTTTGCAGATCCCTTATAACTGGCTTGAAATATTCCCAGAAGATCCTACAGGAAGAGGCTGTGTCTGGAGGTTTTCCTTCCTTAACAGCCTCCAGATCAAGTCCAGTAAAACTCAAAGGCACACGAGGCTGTTCTTCCGGTGGCTGCCCCAACCTGACCAGCAGCAAAACTTAACCTCGACTCCAAACACTGTTTTCACTCTTTGGAATTGTTCCCTCTGCTCCACCAGGATTCAGTCAGGACCAGAGCCAGCACCAGGACCTGTACCCACTGTGTCACCAACTCCATCTTACACCTGCCAGGAAGGGTTTCTATGAGAAAATCATGGGTTTTATCCTTTACATCTGTTTCCCTGTCGTATCACTCCTTTCTTTTACAGCGATAAAACAGCAAAGGAATAGGATGGAAATTTATTGATATGCAAAAGACTTTGAGCTAAAGATGTAAATTCATGAAAGTAAGCTCCCCAAAATGTCCAACTCCTCCCGTGACTAATGGAACCAGGGTAATCAAATCAGTCATTGTCAAATGTCTAGCAATATTTCAAGATACAAATTCATGTGATTGGATTAAAATACTCAAGAGATTTTTGCCTTCATACATAAGCATAAAATTAGCAAGTACACTTATTAATTCATAGAGGAAGCACTTTGGTTTAAGTGGCATATGGCTGTGCCAAAATACGGCAGATCCGAGGATCTGACCTATGATTAAAATGATGAGCTACATTCACTTAGACTCGTTTTCTTAAATGATACATCATTTTATCGCTTTGTTACAGAGACAAGAGGTTAGCTCATGTACTCAGAAGCTGAACAGGATTATCTCATCCAGCAGATGAAAAAAAGACACAGGGTAAGGAAATCTTTAAAAATTTAAATACCCAGTTACATAAGAAAACTACCTACAGTGACCTGTATCTTGCAATTTATGCATATGCATATGTTCTACCATAGAGCAATAAAGCTTCACCAGCTTCCTCCTTCTCTCCAGCAGAAAGTAAAGGAAAACTCTTATTGAACTATCCCATTCTCTCTATTAAATGCGGCAGAACAGAATCATATTCACCCAGATACAATTCTCTGGCATATTGTTTCTATAAAGAGCCTCCAGATGAGCATCTTTATGTAAACAACCTCAGTTTCATGTGCTGCTTTGGCTCCACTGCAAAAGCTGCTGGTAAAACCCAGAAGGAGCTCGCTGGGCAAGTGTCAGAGTGGGAGCAGGGAATTACTTGCATTTAAGGACATCAGCAGCAGTGCTGCTGTCCAGCCCAGACCATGGGAGAGGACCCTCTCTCACAAAGACAACCCCTGCTGAAGGTGAGTGTGCTCAGGGGCCTCTGCCCAAGGAGCCTTCCCAGGGAACTCACCCCTGCTCTCTCCTAGGATGGCTTCCCTTTGCAGGGATCCAAGTGAAGTGGAATAAATCTCTTTAAATTGGTTTTACAGGGAAAAAGATTGAGGCCTTATAAACAAATCAACCAGCACATCAAAAAAGAAATCAGAATTTGAAGTGTCAGAACATTTCATTAAAAGCAAGCCATTAATTCTACTCTGATGGGTAGTGACTGCCACTTCCTATTAATTCTACATGCGGCACACACATCACTTGTGTACAGCCCACAAAGCCCACGTGCTTTTTGTGCAGGCCCAGTTCCATTGTCACCCAAGCAAGAAAAACAGCAGTGAACATGGACGATGTTTATGGACAAAATATCTCTGGCTTCAAAGAACATTTCACTGTGTAAGTCATTCACCTCACTTCAATGTTAACTACTGGTACCCGGGAGGAGAAATATAATCAGCTTTGCATGTCTTTTTTTCTTTTCCCCCTCGAACTAAAAGTGAATGAGATGTCTGAAACACCTGCTGGTTGCCTTCCCCTTCTTGGGAAGGAGAGGCCGTGGCTTTTGAAAGCTGATCCAGTCCCTCACCTGAGTCAGTAAGACAGGTCACCTCAGTCAGACAGGGAGCCTTGCTGAAAAAGAAGTGGGGGGGACAACAACCCCCAAAAACTGGGGGAGATGGAGTGGAGTCACTGACACCTGAGGACAGAAAAGCCTCCTCGAGCACAGCTGCCTGGTTGTGATTCTTGACGTCAGCAAGTGCAGGTCAGCCAAGCAGGAGAATGCCAAGGCCCCGGGTTTGGAAACACGAGGCAAGTGCCAAGAAACAGGTGGGTCAGATGGGAGACAAACAGCCTGTGTACAGCCTGGAGCAAAGCAACACTCAGGAGAAAAAGAAACTATTGAAAATTATTTGTCCTGAAGAAAAAAATCCTTAAGATGTTTCAATTTTGGGTGAAGTAAGACTGATTGAGAAAAAATGCATAGATAAAGTACTTACAATGACCTTTTCTTTTTGCAAAACTTCCACTTCAAATCCATTTCTTAAAATGTTTTTAAAAATCAAACCATAAATTCCTTTTCTTGCTAACAGACTGAAATGCAAAGGCTTACCTGCCTGCAAGGTGAGGCACAGGCTTTGTTCTGGCCGTCTGCACAGGAATGAAAAGAAAACCAAACATCCCTGCATGGCTACCAAGGCACACCCCGAGTGGGGGAAGCTTTGCCTTTTTAAGATAACAGAATCTGGACCCTCGAAGAGGAAAATGTATCATACTGCAGAGTCAGAAGCATTCCTGGCAGTGGTAAACCCTCTGCTCTCCTTTGCCAACACTTCTCAATTCTGGCTTGGAATGGAGCATCCATAATGTGAAATAATGATTCAACTACCTTATCCTTTTCCCCCCATAGAAAAATTACCAATAAAAGGTATCTAACAATTAATTTTCACTTACAGTGGTTTCTTTCTCATGTCAGTATTTGATGAGTTTCAATATCATGACTCCAGGCACATTTTTCAGGCTGGTTCTCAGAACAAACCAGCAATTTTTGATGGATCACAAATGCAAAAATAAAAATGACCCCAGCTAAAACCTAACTACTATGAACAAATTAGCCGGGCTTTAACTGGCAGTGGACACTTTTCTCCTCAGTGATAAGGAAGGTTCTTGCTGCTTATTACTTAATGAGTAACATACATCTCTTTCAGTAAGAAAGAAGAATATTCCATGCAGTTGCATTAGTCAGTAACTGGAATGCTTTCTGCAATCCAAGTGCTATTTAATTTTGCTTCCAAATGATATATCCTCAGTTTAGAATGCCAAATTCTCTCACCAATTTAGCATTTAAGTCAAATGTATTAATATGTGCCCTGAAACTTCACAGCAGAAATAAATTCTGTTATTTAAGACTTTCATTTAACAAAACAATAATTATTAAATTTAAACCCTCACAGTTGTAAAGTACATAAGCTGCAGTTGATGATTTCAATTTTTAGTCACTTGTTGCTACTGCTGAAGAAACAACCAAATCACAGGTTTATCACACCTACTTATTTGCCACGTCATTCAGTGTGGTGAAAGCCCCAGCCATCTCCTACAGATGAAAGAACCTTCAGATGAGAATCTTGCCTTCACAACCATCAATAGAGAAATTTCTAGCACCTTCATTGCTGAAACTTTTTGGACACAACAATGAATATGGATTCAGGACCAATATAATGGCTTAAAAACTAGTTAAAATTTACAGTTTATTTCATATTAATTTCAATATAAAATCCATTTGTTTTAATTTTCTGAAAGTTCCCATACATTTTGCAATCTGCTACATTACTTCTACCATAAAATTTGGGTTTGGCTTGCTGTGGCATCCACTGGACCTTGATAATCATTAGTGATACTTTAAGCAGTAAATGATAACCAGGAGCCTATAACTGCAGTACATGAAACAGGCTGTGCATCAACAGCTGCTAAAAGCTGGCCTGGAGCTGGTGAGATCAATAGGAGTGCATTAGTGTAAGTGAGAGGAGAAAGCACAATGACTGACTGCTGGAGTTAGAAAGAAATGACAGTCAAGCTCCCCCATAGTCAGGTAATTTGATAATGGTTCATCACAGTCTCTGTTGTGTGTTCCCTTAAAACCCCTACGAACAGACCCAGCCCAGCCGGATCCCTGGCATTCCCCACTTCTGCTCCCCTCACTCCTGAGCACATCAGTTGTTCCACGGGGTCAGTTCATCCATTCCTCTTGCAGCCCCAGCCTGGACCAGGAATAGGGGTCTGCTGGTTCTGTCTCTGACATGGTTTGTGTTAACACTGAGAGTTAGCACACGTTAATGCTAGATGTGGTTTAGCATCCAAAGAAGAATTAGCAGATAGATTTTCACTCAAGGTAGTTCTGAAGACAAGTATAACTGCCATAAAATCCAGTTCATTTATGGGATCATGACAAGATTCTCATTCCAGTCTAACCAACCATCCAGTATATAAAGCCTTCCAAGTTTAGCATTGGCATAGACAGACAGTTCATTAGCAGGAGTTACTGGAGCAGATCTTCACCAATCACATTGGTAAGCCACCCCTCATTAGTTTCATAATTACACTGTATATGTCCCACACATCACATACCATGTTTTTGAGCTATTAAAATATAACTTTCATTTTCTGAAAGGCTAACCACATTAAATCACAGAAGCCAGGAGTAGCACTCTCTTAAACAAATCATAACTCACGGCAGACACTTAAACTGAATTTTATTCTGTATGACACAATCTAGAAAGGTGCAGTATTGCTGATCTTCAGAGATCAGATTTTAATTTTGAAGAAAATGACAGTAGTGATGAATAGGTTGGTAAATGAAATAACTATCCTTTGGTTTGCATGTGGTATTCTAGGCACCATTGTTCTCATCATCCCTTGAGAAAAGCTGGAATTACACTTTAAATCAAAGTCACTTAGACTTGGTACAACCAATGGACACACCAATAGTACATTTCACGGACAAAAGGTATTTATGATGCAACTCTGTCAGGACCTTGTATAACCTTTATTCCTTTAACAATAAGCCACAAAATTTTGCATTGAAGTACCATACACCTATTAAGTACACATTTATTTTTCCCAGTGAAAAACTCTTCTAATGAAATGTCCTCCACAGATCCAAGACACCTACAATGAGACAGGTCCAGCTACAGCCTTCACAAGTCAATGTCTGGAATGCTTCCACACATAACCCCACACAGTCACACTTCTCCCAGCACCTATTCTGTCTGACAGCTTCTTTTTCCCATTTACTCAGAAACATTTCTTCAAGTTTTGAAATTACTTCATCCTTTCCATCATATTACTCTCAGTACTCTAAGTACAACTCTGTACGTACTTGTGCTTTTCTGTTTATTCATAAAAGCCTACAAACACCACCAGTAACCATGCAAGGACCAGTTATTCTGTCTGAGAAAACATCATTCCCAATATTTAGCTAAACCATGAAATGTAGTTTCTACTGCAGACTGCAATTAAAATTGCACACAGTAGGAATGGTGATATTTAGAGGATTTAGGATTTTTAAAAAACGCTTGTTATCATCAAAGTCTCATGCATTTAAATTTAAAATGTTCTCAGCAGAACACAAACCTCATATAGAACAGTATTGTGTCCCCTTCTCTGTTCCTCCCCATGCTCCCAAAGCCAGCTGTAAGCATTCCCAGCAGATCCCAGTGTGACTTTGACTGTCCATCATATCTGTTCTCTCAGATGTGAAGTAGAACAATGCAACACTGCATAATAGTGTTTATGTGAATGGCATAATAGAGAGGTTTGCAGAGGCATGAGATAGTGACTCTTGAAAGCAAATGTTACTGCATCCCAAGTTTACAATTTCAAGGGAAAAACAACATATTTCTGTGGCACAAATGAGACAAAACCATTATACATAAATACAGCCAAATATTTTGGCTCTTAAGAGCGCCCCAAGATTCTCTAGAAATCCAAAGATGAGAATCTTAATTGCAAATGCCAGACACATTTCCTCCATCAAAGTAAAAACATCACCTTTATAACCTTTCCCATTTACCTCTCCCAAACTACAAGTGTGTCCAGTCTTATGTGAAATAGCAAATTATCTATATTCAAAATAGCCTACAAGTAAAATATTTCCAATTCATTTCCTTGGCTTCCCATCTTGGTTAATCCAAACTCACACTCCCCAGACTCTCTCACAAATCTAAAGAAAACTGAAATCCTTCTCATTTATTTTAAAAACTCTGCATTTATCATGTTCCCTCCACCTTTTTTTTTCCCCTCTAAAATTATACTGTGAAAATACTTTGGGGCTACCCTGCAATATGAAAGACTTCCTTTTCAGAAGAACAATGAAAAGGAATTATTGAATCCCTCACTACTCCACAACTGTAAAATGTCATCAGCAGTTCTTATAAGATCACCAGCTGTTGAAAATGACTTGACTTTCTACAATGACCTTTAACATTTGTAGTTTGCAAGAGGAACTCTGTACTTTTACATCTGCTTACAACATATCACAATGAAAATGAGACTAATGCTAAAAATTACCCTGGAGAAGTGTACACGTGTGTGTGCACACGTCAAGGTGCCAATGAGCACTCCCCTGCTCATAATACTCGCCAAGGCTTCCTGTGAATACTTCACTATGTCTTCTTAAATTTTGATTAAATTCTAACCCCTGCAGAAACTCTATTGCACTTAATCTGCGTGTGAATGTGTCATTTAGTGTGGCCTTGTTATGGAGACTTTCTGCTGTGCCTTTTGCAACCGGACTTGCCTATCTCTCATCGGCCTCTTTAGCCATCAGTGCGCTTGCAGCAAGCGTGGGTAGAGCCCTTCCCAAATCTTCGTTCGCAAAGCCTGGCCATGATGTTACCTAACAAAGGATGTCCTCAGGACAGTGTAAGGGTTGGTGGCACCTGCTCATAAACTTGGCATGAAGGACAACCGGAGGCGCAAAGGATGCAAAGGAAAGGTGAGAGAAGATAAACTGGTTCTGTGCGAGGGCTGTTTGCAGCCAGCATTGCCCAGTTTACAGAGCCCCTTCCAAGAGCACTGGGCTCCCTCGCCATTCCCAAAGCAACCGGGTTCCCTGCCTGCCATAGCTCTGCTGGACCTGAAGATCTGCTCCTGCTCGGAGCTGGAGGCAATTATTGCCTTGTCCTCCCCAATTTGTCTGTGTGCCTGCTGAAACCAAGGGAAACCTCGACAACCTTTGAATGAATTTCCCACAACAAGGAAACAGATCTTGATGCCCAAAGAGGTCTCGTGAAAACAAACAACAAAAAGATGCTAGCACTCCGATGATGCTTTATCTGTCAGTGAAAGTCATTCAAACACCTCACAGAGGAGGTGCAGAAAACAAAAGCTTCTCAAAGTGTCTTGGAAAGTATTTATTTTGTTCAAATGTTGTCTGCAAAAAAATAAATAAATATTGCAGCAAGGTGTATATGAGCTACTGGTTACCACATTGTACATAAGGAAATAATATAATGCAAAGAGAATTTGAACTCCTTTTTATTGCATCCAATTATTTGTAAATAATCAAGGTGTTTGCTGAATTTATGCTTATTCCTGAAACATACTGAGCACAAAACTCCCTCTTGCTTTTGATGGTACAGAAAACTCTCCTCACAAAGTGAGGGATATCTTCCATATTAGAACACAGGTGTCAGAGACTATCTTGCCAATCACTATTAGCAATTGATCCTGTCAGTTTGGAGATACCAACTGTGACTCCACAAAAATGAGGATTAACTCTTTAATGGGATGCTTCTCTTAAACCTGTTATTATTAGGCCTATTTATTAGACCTGAGAAAGACAATGCTGCTGTCCAGAGCTGCCTGAAGCAAATGCTGGTCTCAAAACAACACAATTCAAGGAATAAATAAATTCTTGCTAATCAGGCAGTATCAAACCCCACTGGTAAAAGAAAAGATTCTCCTTTTCTCCAGCCTTTCCTGAGCAGCTTTAAGAGAAAACTCAGGTGAGGCTTTGCTGCAAGAAACCATTCTACCCACAAACCAACCCTGGTCTGCGGCAGCCAAGCAGAGAGATTACACAAAAGATTTCTAAATAATCAAATGAAGATGTTGGATTAGACTTTTTGGTGTCAGTGACAGTCACTGTTGATGTCCAGGATAAGAAATTAAACAGGATATGACAAACGCAAATAGCATTAAACCAACAATTAAACATTGTTTAACAGCAATTAGGGAAATCCTAACTTTCCTTTCTGAATGAAGCAAAAAAGTAGAATTTATTTGAATATTGGTATTACAAATATATTCTGTTTGATTACTTTCTAATTTTCATTAAATAAATTATAAATTTTTATATGCCTATAATGGAGAGAAGGCACATAATATGTTCCTCACACTTAAAAGCCAGAAGTAAAACAATTTTTTCCAGTTCTTTCTGCCTTTCCTACATTGCATCCTCATTTTGAATTACGACAAATTTTGTTCTACACAAATTTAGATCTATTCATTCTTGAATTAACCTGTGTTGTCAGCCTGTTGGGAGTCATTTTGTTTGAACATCTGGACCAACCACATGTTTCCTACTGAAAATAAATCATCATTTATGAGTTATGAGTATTAGCAGAGGGTTGATGAAGATTGGACTGCATATGTTTAATTCATTATGAGAAAATATAGTAAAAAGGTTGTGTTTGGAAAGTTTATGAAATACGCAGAAAGTGAGATGGTTTTCTGGGTCTGCAGGAAGGTAGATTGCAATTTCATAGTTCAGTTGAGTCCACACTTTTTAAAAGTTAAACTAATATTACACTGCCACCTGTATATAACCAATATTTCAGTATTATTAAGCACCTCAATTTATCAAAATTAATTTTAAAAAAAAAGAAAAATATGTGATGCGTATCTGACTAGAAGAGCCTTTTAATGATTTTACTCTAGAAATTAAAGACAGTGTGGTTCTTTTTTCAGTGGGTTACTGTGATCTCATAGATCCTTCAGGCATCCTGGACTCTGTAGGGGACTTCAGTATTTTGGTCTTAGAACCCTCCCTGAAGTATTTTTCTATATGAGACACTGAAAATGGGAGCTGTGGAAATCCCCTACTCTGATTCTATGTCACCTGAACAACAGTAACACACAGGAGTCCTTCCTTTTTGTTATGTATTAAATCAATGCTTCTGTAGGAAACCCATCATTTTTATTCACATATTTGGCAACAGTAGCTAATTAATTGGGAGCCTATCAGTTACACAACAATCTTAACATAAATATTATTTCCCTGCACAGAATAAAGGAAAACACACACTGTTAATTTGAAAATCTTGTTTTCTAAAATGTCCCAAATGCAGAGACAATGACAAACAATAATATAAAGCTTTATACAGCACTGGTCTTAAAGGCAGACAACAGACAAGTAAACTGGAAGGGCTAAAGGAGGAAAGAAGGACTTATGCAACCTGGACACTTCTCTCCACCTCCTTGCAGCCTCAAAAAAAAATAAGAAGATTTTCTATCTCCCGCCAATGAGGGGTTTTATACCTGACTCATTTCTATCCCATCTACACATTGATCAAATGTAATTATTTTTTTAGGTGATAAGTTTACCTAAAAAATACATGCTAGGATGGAGTGAAAGTTCTACCAAAAAAAAAATATTGCAGGGTTTCATTGGTGTAAAATGATTATGGCCTAGATGCTCTACTTACTGGGAACCACAGTAGTAAAACTGGTCTAAACCTTATCTAGAAGTCTGTACAGCAAGTTTTCTTTCACAGTATTAGTGGGGAGATTTCAAAGTCTCACCTCCTTCAGGTCTGTGATTGCATTAAAAGGGTAGGTTTGTAAATAAAAACAAAGAAATCAACATTCAGGGTTGTAGCAGTTATGGAAAATTACTTGAAATCCAAACAAACAAAAAAGACATGGGAAACACTCCAAAATTCAGTATTTTTAAATAAAAATCTTTTGTGTACCAACTCTTAATTTTCCTGTTCCTGAGTAATGCCTTTTTGTATCCTCACACTGATTATGTCTAATACATCTCACAACACTCGCTACTCCATCTTTGGGACTATCAGAGGGTGTAGAATGAACACTTAATAACAGTATGGATCATGCACTGCAGATCCACATTATTAACTAGATAATAAAAGTCAATTAGAATATCAGTGAATGCACTCAGAGCTAACACATTCCATCTCCTTGGTTGGTGAACTCTTTGAATACCAAGAGAGTTCCTACCATAAAGTCAGAGAGAGAGAACTGGGGTTTTATTGAATGTAGCTTTTCAGGACAAATTCGGGAATGGCTTTGAATTAACATGAATCACCGAAATCTCACTTTTCCCCATCCACTTCAGTGCAGACTTCTTGCTATGGGCACTGTCAGACATGGTGTTCTCACGGCCATTTGTTGAGGTCGAGGAATGTTCCTTCCCCATTCCACCATCCCAGGATTCCAGTGAGAAGCCTGCTGCCAAAACTGCAATTTAACCTGGCTCTGTCTCTGAGCCTGCCTTTGGTAAGAGCTGGTTTGCAGAGCAGATCTACACTGAGAGAGGGCCTGGAGGGGTCAAAAATCGGACTCTGCATCAACCACGGCACTTTCAGCCCCAGCTCAAGCCCTTTGGACACACATGTAGCACTACCCTGACTGCTTAAAGCCAGCTGTCTAATCCAAGCTCATCATCTAGGCCCTCTGCACTCACGAAGAGTCTATTCCTGAGTCCATTCCTACCATGTGCCTTGGACTCTTGTTGCTAAATTGTTTTTAGAGGTGCAGCCTCTCCCCACTGATCGAAGAGGGGAAACTACAGGGCCAGCTTAGAATAATAACCTGACTGAATGTAAGGAACATAAATACCACCCTCCATGCCAAACTGAATCATTGCATTCCAAAATATGAAAATGCTGGAAACAGGAGAACAATTACAAGACTTTGAATAAATCATATACTGCATTAGAGAGAAATTTAGATGCAACCTGCAAGTTTAGGCTGTCTTGAATTTGATGCTTCAGGCAAGCCATATGCACCATTTTTCAAGAAAATCCTCTGTCTTTATAAAAGAAATTATCAGTGTTGGTGACTGCAGCAGAGTTTGCCCTTTCCTAGATATTTGTATTAATTAGGCTTTGAAGGTGCTGAATGAATCCATTCTGTGAAATATATATCAGTTAATTAACAGGTATTTTTCTTCAAGAAGGAGTATAATTTATGATGAAATAGGAGATTAATGCTTCCTAAGTCAGAAATCTTTTGGGTGAAAATAAAGCAGGTTTTGGAATAGACATCCTTTCCAATCGACCTCATTCGTTAAATACTCCTGAAAGGCTTCAGATTGGAACTGAGGGAGTGCAAAGCATGGCATGGAGCTTTTATTGTTATCCTTTGTCTAACTTAGAAGCAATAGAACAGGTAAACACTTGGGATTGTACACCCAAAGAATGAGTTACAACTCTCCAAACATCACACAAAGGCACGGTGCCTGCAATGCCACAAACAGGGCCACAGAGAAAAAGGAGATTTTTAGAGTGGCTTGTATTTCACAGAAGTAGCAGATCAGGAAACTTAAATGTTTACTATCACTGTAAAAAGCCTGTACTAGAAATATCGAGGGCTTCTTAACTTGCATCTTTATGCAAGTGCTCATTTGGGTATGCAAGTAAACAAATGTAATTTCTGTATAAATGCAGTAAGGTGGAAAAGCCTCCAAACATGTGCTGTAGAGAAAAAAAAATGTATTCTCGAGCTGTCCAGTGCAAACCTTAAAGTGACAGGAATTAATAAGTGTCCGTTCACTAACAATGCACCACAGCACTTTGAAAAATGCCAGTGACAAATAGTGCTATAACTGCCTGAGGTGGGATGAAGGTGGTGGACATGAGGAATGTGCATTTCCTCAGAGGCTGCTACAGAGGGTGTTATTCCTACTGTGGCAGGACAAGACAAGGGAAAGCAAAAAATCCTCATTCTCTGCTATGCAAAAAGGGCTTCTTGGCTGGTGCAGTGCTGACAAAAGTATTCTGAACAGCTCATTTCCCCACTTGAGGCACAGAGAACTACTTGGAGACACGTGCTGCTCCACACTGTGCTCATTTTCTGATTCTGAGAGACCACGGAGGGGAACGACAAGAAAGGAAGTTTGATCAGATTCGGTACAAACAGCAGTTCTCTGGATGGTTCCATAAAATATTGGACCAAACAGCAGCTTGGCATAAGCTGTCACTGTTTTAATGCTTTCTAATTAAAGAAAAGTGCTTTAGAGTACATAAGCATTTTCTTCAGACTTTGCAAATGTGTTTATGCCAAGACTTTATTAGGATTTCTGCTGGCCTAGCTCTATCCATCAGGGTGCTTGGCAAAAAAGCTCCAGGAGTAACCACAAACCAGAGACTTCTGCAGGCACAGTCACACAACAACTGGCATTCTCAACAGACTGGTCAGGTTCTCTTCCCAGACATCATTTTCCTATAATGATACAGGGCACAGCCTTCCTGTGCCATTACATTCCTTCTGGGACCACCTTCTGGGGGCACGTGAAAGTCCTGAGATTGTTGTAGCTGTGCTAAGGTGCTCTCAAGCCTCCTCAGCCCCTCTCTGTGCATGTCCTAAGGAAAGCAAGTTGCTCAGAAAAGGACTCAGAGTCTCAAGCTGTTCTGTATAAATGCACCTATTGCTTGCCTTCCTGGGATCCTCATTTACTCCCAATTATTTTCAACCTCAGATATCCTTCCTGATCGCAGTTCACTCAGCCCTGTAGTGCAGAGCAACCCAACCAACACCAGCATGCCTGTAGAAAACATGCAGGCAGTTTTGGCATCCCAAAATGGTTATTGCTGACTCTCCAAAAGCCACATCCTCTACAGGTGTTCCCCCTTCGATGCGTTTCACTTCAGGGGTCTGACTGAAGACTTGGTTTGCCTGTACCCCAAAGGTATTTCCTGCTCAGAGGTCTAAAAGTGTAAAACAACTATCAGCCATATTCAAACTTTTTCTCCTTTGGCTATTCCCTTTTTTTCCCCCCCCCTCTGCTTTGGAACAAGTGAAAATTCTGTGCTGGTAGATTTTAGGCAGTAACTTAATAGAAAACTGTAGCAGATCTTTCACTTATTTGAGTTAGTCAGATTTAACATTTCTCCCAGGAAAACAGAGCTGCTGTTTCCTCCCTAAAACACACCACCACACTTTGAAAAGCCATTAAAAAGTTCTAAAGAAAGTCTTTGGCTTCTTACAAGTCTGGAAACTCACCCTACTTCATGCTAAAGCTTATTTTCTACACAAAGCATCCAAATCTTCTCGGAAACAAAGTAACCAAAACAAAACAAAAAAATAAAAGTTACAAAATCCAGGAAATCAATGAGATTTTTTCGTTTTCAGTTTCTTAAATTCTTTCAGTAAGTCATTACTGGATAAAAGCCAAGACCACATGCACTGTGAGAGCTCATCTGATTTCACCCATTTTGACTGGGTAGCAATATGACAACTTTAAATTAAAAATGACAGAAAACATCATCAAGAGCCCTTATTCCATTAGCACTGAAAATCTTGTATATATGAAATAATTAGAAAGAACAACTGTATGGTAAAAGACTTCACAGTCAAAATTGAAAGTAAGAAAGTTACAGGTCAGCATTTTAAAAGTGTTTGAGAGAAGGCTTATTTATGAACTTCCTAGAATAAGTTATGTTTAAATTTAATATTAACTGTCACTAGAGCGGGCTTTATTATCATCCATCCTCTTACAGTTTTCTCAGCTCTCTCCTCTCGTCTTATAACAGTGATTCATTTAGACTATTCTTTATGTCAAACACAGACTTCCAAAAATTATCTATGACACACAGGATAGACCCAGTCAGAGCCAAAAAAATTATCGTCTTCTTAACTTCATAAAGATGAAACCTTTGCCAATATATTTTTGCGTTACTCTCTGTCTCCAAGTACCAGTCAATGCCAGGATTGCAGAGAGGACTGGTTCTAACTCCCTGCCCCAAAATGTGCTTCGTTATTATTTGACCTGCCAGGCACCAGCAGGTCAAATACTCAGCAGTGTTGTTATTTACA
The DNA here is from genome assembly GCA_013396735.1 of Grallaria varia. Lineage (NCBI taxonomy): Eukaryota > Metazoa > Chordata > Aves > Passeriformes > Formicariidae > Grallaria > Grallaria varia. Next base: position 658,544 of record VWZG01013026.1, on the reverse strand, counting down.
CAATACTGCATTATAACCAAGGCATGTTTTGTTTCACATAGCTGGGCACACACTATATTTGTAATATCATTCTCACAGTGCATTTCTTTGACTGAATTGCATGTTGACAAAGCAACTCTCTTGACCATAACAAAAAAAAACCCAAAACCCTTATGCCATGTGCAAAAGCTCATAACTATATTTCTGCCAATTGGATAAGCATGACTGAACTCTTAAAACTATTCACTTCGATCATTTAGGGCTGCCTGGGAACTTGTGTTATTAGTCTAATTGGTGCACAAGTCCTATGCATCAAAACATAACAGCAAAGAAATTAATTTTTAATGCCACAAATTGATTATTAAACATCAGATAGAAACAGCAAGAGATACATCTCAAAACACATTCTATGAACATATTACTTCACTCAAAACTTAACTTTTAAGATTTACAATTCACTATGATATCCAACATTTAGGAAAAATTGAAAATACATCTTTAAAGTATACTGCAGATGTTCTTGGGATTAAACTTGCCTAAGGATAGCATAACATAAGGACAGACACAGTAGTTCTAAGTACTCAAAGACAGCCAGGCACTGTAGACAGAAGTAGTATTTGTTAACATATGTTAACAATGTAGAAGGTGACACTTATGTAGAAATCTCTTACCTGCCTTGGTTGAATCTCTCCTGATAAGGTTTGTTCTGTGAGAGATGCAAGTCTTTATGTATAAATCAGAAGCAAAGGTGTGCTTGGCACATCCAGTTTTCAGCAAAGCTCAAGTGTGATGTGTGTAAGTAATAAATTGGCTTCTCAAAGTAGCTCAGACCATATTAATTGGAAACAGAGTCACTGCTTGCAGTGTTGCTGATGCTGCTCCTTCTGCCTTGTGCCTTTGCAGAGAGCTAATGCATGAAAAAGCCAGAGAGTAAATCCCTTTCTCTTTCTCTCTTTACCTTTCCCTCTTTCTCTTAAATGGTGAGTTAGAGTTCAGTTTATTCTGCAGCCGGTGGCAGAGAACAGGCTGACAGTGCTGTTTCCTCCCCTGCCGAGACACACTGAATGTGTTGTGAATAAAGACAAAGCCCTCTACCAGTGCACCACATCACTGTGTAGGTGAGAGCTGCGAGGATGTGCTGCTGTGCTGCTCCTCAGCAGGCAGACAAGCCTCCACCGCAGCCGGACACGCTCATCCTGCTTTCCTCACTGCAGACCTGCCCCAGCAACTCCTGCTGGCACCTCCCCTGCCAGGGCAACTCCAGCTCTGCACCTGCCACCGCTTCTGTTCTGCCCTCTCAAAGTGGTTATCTACGTGGTTTTCTTTTTCTATATCATAAAGGGCATTTTAGTTCTAGTTTCTCTTTATGGCCGATGGGTAACTAACTGGATAAACTGCCAGCTTTCCATACAGTCAATTAACCCCTCTGAAATCCTTCCTGACGCTTCAGGTTTAGGGTTTGTACTGCAGTTGGGCCTAAAGGATGCTTGCATGTGAATAACAGTGGTTTCCCCTCTGCTCCTCCACCCCCTTTTCTTTTCCACTAAAAGGAAAAAATTCCTAGGTAAAATTGTTAACTGGTGGAAACTGGCAATGATACCATTGGAGAAACAGAGTGAAGATGACAGTAACCAGAAAGGAAAACTACCTAGTTCCAAGGAGTATATAAACTGATTGATTGCAAAAGCCACACTGAATACATGGGAAATGCGTCCTGGTTTAAGTTCATGAACAATAGACTTGGAGCAATTTTAAGATGATAATTATTTTCCATGTTCCTGTCTGTGAATACTGAATGCCATCAGGCAGAGAAGTCTTAAAGTTATTTAAAAAGAATAGCAATTTCTAGTATTTCATTTGTCAGATATGCATATATATATGGCCATATGCAAACCTATGCTTTAGTGCCCAGTATGAAGCCCTTTCAGCCTCATTCCTTGACAGCAAAGGCAGCAAAACAGAAAACCAACCCAACAAAAAACACAAACCTTTTCTTCTTTTAAATGGCTAATATTGATATTATAGCTATTGAAAAGAACCTCTCCCTCCACCCCTGCAGATGACAAGAAATTCTTCACCAAATATTCCCCCATTAATGGCTGTGAAATCTGGAAATCCCCTCGAGCGCTGAGGTGCTTTTGACTGTGGGGAGAAAAGATACACTGGGGAAGAGAACACAGGATAAACAATTCCTGAAAGCATTTTTACTGCCCTGCAGAAGCTGGATAGTTATGGAACCACAAAACATCATGCAGAAACCTCAAAACTGGACAAAACTCTGGACTTTGTAGCAAAAACGGCCATAGGGTGTCAGATTTTTGTAGCCCCAATGGCTAAAGAAGGAAGCCACTCCTCTGGTGCCCACTCAAGAACCTTCATGGTCTTGTCATTGTACAATAATGACCATTTATCATACTGAATAAAGACCTCTTTCCTGCAACACGCCCTGTGCATTTTTCACTACAGTTGAAAGTAAATCCATTTCCCATCAGTTCCAATCCTGGTCACTGTGAGATTTAGGTTTGACTAGCAGAGAAATTACTGTGGAATTTCAAAACTCGCCTCCAATTTTGTATGGCTTGAAAACATAACAAGCATAAACACTGAAAACTGCAATTTGTCCCAGGCTGATATTTACACAGAACCTCATCCAGCTGTCAATCCCATTGCCTTTGCTTTATTGAACTTCAGTAACAAGAAACAAAAATAATATGTGGCAGACTGTGGCAGCTTTAGGAGTGCATGTATAGAACAAAGAACATCAGAGGCAAGATGTTTACAACAGTGATCTCCCCATCTTCCCCAGGATGTTGCATCTGCTAATGGCAAGCTTGATGTTAAGAGGAAATTGCTATTCCTAAGGGCAATATTAAGCACTTGGCACTCAGCTTTATGTTTAAGAAGTTAAATCGTTTGAGAAGGCTTGAGCATTAGCACTGGTACCAAAGCCTCTTTGCCTTCTCCTTCCTGTGAGATGGAATCTTGAAGGCTGGAGGAGAAGACCTTTGCTTTTCTACTACTGTGGCAGTGTTGTGGTGTAATAGAGCAGTAAATTTCTCTAGGAAAAGACACACATACAAAAAATAAATTTTTCTCTAGCGCTTCTTAGTGAGTCAAAGGAGCCCAGTGCCCAGATTTCCAAGAGGAAGGGGAAGCTCTCAGTTCTGTCTTTCATAGGAGTGGAGTACTCAGAACATTAGAACCTTGTGAGCAACTACAGCCAGAGCAGAAACGGAGTCATAAACCACCATTAATCCTGTATTTACACAGCCAACATCCCCAGGGTTACAGATAAACTGCAGGAAGAATAAACAAGATATTATTAAAATATAACCACTACTCCAGAATTTAGTCCATGCCTTCATTATTTTACATGAGTGTTTCCAGCTTTTTTATTTTCATAATAATATCTGAGTTCAAAAAGAAAATGTATCAAATCCAGTGGCACAAGACAGTACAAAAAAATCAAAACTCTCCTAGAATTTCTCATTCTGTATGACTTGCTAAAAAGAATAAATTCATTATACACTACAGAGCAAAGCGACCAGTCCTGTGCAGCATAAATGCCCTATTTGTGAATGTCCAGGGCCATAAAATTATCAGCACAAAAATTTTCAAGCAAAGAAGCTACCACCAATACTAGAAGCATTTCACTGTAGAAACATTTCTAGAAGCCACTGGAAGAAGCTCTTCTAATAATCCATCTAATAATTAATAGCAAAATAACTAATGAACAATTATTACGCAAAAAGAGGATTCCTTCTATGAGACCAAGTAGTGTAGAGAAGGAATAGACAAAATGCTATGCAAGTTCAGTTGCAAACAACTTAATACTCACAAACTCATCTACTTGTACAGAATAAAATAATAAAAAGCCCCTAAAAAAACCAGGCACTAAAGGCAACTTAGATGAGTTCCATGACGAGCCATGTCATAAATTCTGTGAGGTTTGGATACCATAGTTTTCTGCTGTGAAAATGCCAGGAGTTTTGCCAAAATGTTGTGCGCTGCTGCCTGATCTGCCCAGCCCCTTGCTGTGACAAGTATATCTCAAGCTTTTAGCAAAAGAGCCATGAGATACAGCTTCTTTCACTTGTGAGGCACTCTTTGAATCTGAAATACTTCAGTGGAATTAAAAGAACTACTCATTGTAGCACAAGGAAAAGATGACCTCAAGATATTCCTTAATGACCTACACTGCAAAGAAGATACTGAATTTAGCACCTGTGGCTAATGTAAATTAAATTTTAGGAGTTAATTGTTTTAAAATGGTAAAGAAGGGGGGTTTGGGCAGTTCTAGCTCTTTTCATTTTTCTCTAGTTCTAACAGAGTGGGCCCTGTCACCTGAAATTTGAACAGTATTCAGCTGATGGTGAGGATGGGAATTGGACAAATAAAAGTGAGACACGGCATCTCAAACTGGCAAATCCAATAACCTTAATGAATAGGCTGTGCCAGAATATCACCTCTGTCACCGACCTATTTTTCCATATCACAAACAAAATCATACCTTTTACCTTTTGAAGTTTGCCCATGAGAGGCAGGTAGTATGGCAATAAACAGGATGCTTCCAAATCCCCACACTGAATATATCATTTGTTTCTAATCAGATGCTCTCACATGAAAGAATGATGCTGCATATATTAATTACATATTCCATTAGATCTTCACCTTCATCTACTGCAACACTCTGGCCCCTACCAGGTCTTTAGCATTCCTGCATTTATAAATGTAGAATGTTTCTTTACAGTTATTCCTTGACTTGTACATCACTATCATATGGAAGGAACATGAAGAGAGACTGTGTGAGTAAGAGCAAAGCTGAAGGTAAGGAACAGACTCCTATTTATTGCTAGTTAAGGTACCCCCAGCTGTTTTGCTAGGCTCTGATCTGTACTGCCTCCGCGTCAATTGAGAAGCTAATTAACTGACTCCATGTGATTTCTGACAGGTAGTACTTTACTGATCCATATGTTGATGAAAAAAAAAAGGGCTTGACAATACTCGAAACTTTGAGAGCTGAAGTGTTACTAAAAATGAAGTCAAGCTCGGGGCGGGAGGAAAGGAGGTTCCCTTTCTTCCTCTTTTCAGCTTATTTCCTGAAGGCATTGACACAGGAAATGTCTCTGGGTTATGTGGTGCCGGCCAACAGCCTTGCCAACACTGCTCTAGAATTGCAAATATTACTTCAGACTGGGGGTTCCTGAGCAACCAAACCAGCTGCCTGGAAATGCTTGCAGTTTCAAGGACCAGATTAAGCCATATCCATTGTTTCCCAAAGATGGGTAAAAAAACCCCCAAAACAATAAAAAAAACCCCCAAACAACAACAGAAAAACTAGAAAATTTATGTATTTGAGATGCAGAATTTGCCCATTTTTCTAGATTTCACACCTCTGAAATGCTGGAGATGCTCTCACTGAGGACTTGGGGAGCTCTATACCAGTCAGGGCTCCTTTAGTCAGTGTCTGGACCGAATCAATGTGCAGGAGCAGCTTTAATTTTCTCTTTCCACAATCCCATTTTTCCTCTTTTCATTCATAGATCTTCTAGTTCTTTCCATAAGCGTAAAGGTCATTCTTCAGCAAAGTAGAAAACACAACTAGTGCACAAACTTTTGTCAGATTTTATGTTTGTTAGGTTTGTAAGGGATAGGAGACATAGTTGGACGGAAGAGTTGTTGGTTTAGGAATGTTTGCTTGCCTGCACATAAAGAGAGAGAGACAAAATTTTGGCCAAATCTTGCATACTTTTTGTACATACAACACTGAGTGGCTTAAAAGGTTATTTGGATGGCTGAAGAATAACCCCTCTCTTTTGTACATTTACTGATCCATACAACCTATTGTATCTGGCCTTTCAAACACTGCTCTACAGCTCAATATTCCTCACTTATAGCACAGCAAATTTTTCATAAGCCAAAGGGGTATTAAACTACCAACCTCATGTATTACAATAGTCAAAAGCATAACTGTCTAAATGACACTTGGTATACTTCAAATATTAAAGTACCCAATTTGAGTGATAGCCTGAAAATCACACGGGATGGAAATGCTGAAATTTAGTCTAGAGAAAGCTGACAATAATATTCGCTATACAGGATACCAGTTTTTCAGCATAAAGGAAGGCAAATACATTAGGTACAATAAAATGTTCCTTAATGAAAAAAGACAGAAATTTGTCATTTTCTTTTTTGATGTTCCCTTTTAATAATGAACAATGCATTTGACAGAAAAAAGAGAATGTGTCAGGGGAGAAACACTATGCAAGTAAATTTTTACAATTACTTACGTCGTCAGATAACATTGTAATGCTTGGTTATTCCTAGAGCATAAGAGACAGAAAATCAAGATCAATTCTGCCTTTGAGCTACTGGGATCCTTCACATGCATGAAATGCTAAATGTGCTCATTATACATCATTATTTCATTACTATCTAAATCATCTGTGTATTAGCTCAGATAACTATGCACCCAAGGGAGTGCTGTAGCTTTGGGGGGCTTCCAACATTTCATAGCGGAAATAAAAAAGTGATGAAAAGCAACAGACTTGTACTCAAATATCTGCAAAGAAAACAAGAAAACAATGTATGCAAAAGCATTGCCTTTAGTCTGAAAATGCAAATAAACCAATTCCCCTTGTTCATAAAGCAAGATAGAGATGGAGATTAATTTGCAGCTCCAACTTCAAGTGACTTTGGCAAGTCTAAAATTAAGGACAATTCAGAATCAGACATCTGTACAATGAAATAGGAAGTAAATTAGCCACAAAATCTCAACTACTGGAAGTGTGTGTGAAACCCTCCAGCAAAGGAAAACAACGGCACAATATTCAGTATCTTCATGAAACTAAATATCCTGTCTAGGAAGCTTGTGTAATTCAAAGGAAAAATAAACACTTTACAAGAATCATGTGGAACTTTATGGGAGGCAGTTTAACACATCTCCTTTACAGCATTTAGAAAGTGAAATTCAAAGGTGCCCGGACATAATCTCGGCAGAGAATGGGTCTGAAATGCATCCTTCCTGTGGAATCCTGCAGTGGCCCAAGATAGCTCAGAGAGGTTTAATTTAAACCTCTGTGCATCAGCATTAGTTAATCTGGCCATTAAACTTTAGAGTTATCCACTTCTGAATAGCTCTGCTCTTTAGGTGATGTAATAAATCAAATCATGCCATGTTAATGGAAAGCTAATGATAGCAGGTTAACCCATTTTTTCCACCTGGATTTCGCTGCTACTTGTGTCCAATCTGTCTGTCAGCTCCAGCCATTACCCAGGAGATGAATACAGTCATTTGGACGGTCCATCTCTGGCCTCAGCCTTTGGTTAGTTTTCAGTACCTTCTATAGAGCTCCCCAATTTTATCACCAGTAGAATATACTGAAACCCACCCCTCAATTTAGCAAAGGGTAGCATCAAAGCAACTCATCCTGGGTCTCTGGCAAACAATTTGTCACGTTCAGGCTAGCTGGCAAAACAGTTCTCAGAATTCCACCAGTGTCTTGGGCTAAAGGTAAGTTTTCAGACTGAACCAGTCAGCTGTTTCTATGCCCAGGTTAGTGTGCAGAGGAATTTTCGAACCTACCTGTTTTCCCAACTCTCTTACTGTTTTGCTTCCCTAGGAAGAACGTGGGCTGAAAATTGCTGACGTTTTGGTGGATGTTTCATTGTTGCCCCGGGTCAACCCACCACAGGCGTGGAAGTTGAAAAACTGAAATAGCAATTCTTTCTCCCACATGTAATAAATAAATAAATCAATAAATATGATGGACTTCAGACCTCTGGAGAAATGAGTTTGAGCTGATACCTGAAGAGTTGGGTTCTAAGCTGGGCACAGAGGGTGTCAGTCTACATGAGTATGACCTTCGTGCACTGTGTAAGGTCTTGTGGTTTCACAGCACCCAGGACTGAGCTCATGGCCCAACACCAAAATACCATCATGCCCACAGAGCTTCAGACCTTCTGCTTCCAGTAAGTGAAGAACCAGTGTTAGCCCACAGTTGTCCTCCTAGTAAAAAGGAGGCCCAAACTGAACCTGAACACATAACATTTCACTCTGTAGTTAATTTCAGCTTCAAGAAAGTTCACCTGTTTCTTTTCTAGGCTGTTATAAAAACTGTGTCCTTACCCTTCTCACCAGCTTTTTCTCTTATCCCGTAGACACAACTGCCTGACACCTTTGTGCTGGATTTTGAACTTGAACCACCAAGCATGATAAGAAAATTGATTTTTCTAAACAGTGTTTTTAGAAAGTCACCTTTGATCCACCCAGAAACATCCAAATCACAAAACTGGATGAGTTAACCAGTCTTTGCTTAAGAAATTATTGATGTGGGTTATCCAGTCAGGAATTTTCCTCCTGATTACAGTGGGAGCTTCAAGTATTTTGAGTCTTTGACTGTCAGGCTTCAAACTGATATCCTCTAGAAAGTGACAGGCACAATTTAAACCATTTTCTTTTTCATTCTTTGCTATTTTCAGCTGATAGGATTCATCTTAATTTAATCTCTTACTGATGAGGCTCAACAGTAGGATATATGGCTGGATAGATTACAAATTGTTCCTAATGCTCTGCATCACACAGAGGTGTTTATTCAATTACACAGATTCAGGAAAACCATGACAATTTTAACCATTAATTTTCTTTTAAAAAGAGGAATTCTATGAACTTGTACTTAGCTTTTCCCAATGCCCCCCTCCCTGCCAATGAAAAAGTTTGGATTCACTTTTCCTGGCTATAGATTATTTCATGAAGTTATTTAATTTACACAATGACTAGAACAACCCTTAAAATGCCTATGAAGAGAAAGGGAACACTCTTTTTTTTACATGCTGTACACTCAGCACTTCGCTGTGCAGAGACCACCAGAATCCTGGAGCACTACCCTTGCAGTGTGCTTCTGCTTCTTCCCTCACTGGAAGGGCAGAGGCAGCAACGGTTTGTCCAGTCTAAGACTGCCAAACAACTTGGCTCCAGATAGCAGTATGAAAATATAGCTTTTTTTTTTTCTTTCATTAGAAATGAAATGCTTTGGAGCAGGTTATGGTGGGTGTATGGTAATACGTTCATCTACTGCAAGAACACAACAGCAGGAGGGCTAAATGTCTTTAGTCTTGTCAGCTTTCCTAAAATGCACCAGGCACAGCAAAACCATTGCCCATATTGGACGATGAAGAGGAACACCCTGAGGACCTGGGCTGTAACACAGCCAAAAACTCTGCAGGCCCAAGGTGCACAAAGAATGGTGTGGGTGGGGAAAACCTGACAACACTTCCCTGTACAGATGGTTCTGGAAAACACTCACATGGATTGAAACAGCTCAGCCAGCAGCACAGCATGGCATCTTCGTGGTTGGCGTTCAGTCTTTGTTTCCTTGCTTTATTTCCATGTAGGATGGTCTGATGGCACCAGAGAGCAGTGCCTACCACCTCCTCTGGGTCTGGCTCTGGATGCCAGAGGGGACAAGATGCAGGGAGGAAGACTCGAGAGTCTATTGTCTCACCCTTCTTTTAGCTCTTTAGATTTCATTGAGCCACTCTCTCAAAAAGTGTAGCTCGACCTCTATTCAGAGAAGGCAGAATCACAGTCAGAGGAAAAGGTGAGTCCTGAATATTTCCTCATCCAATGAGAGGAGTGTAAAGAAGTGAGGTTGACCCAAGCCCCTACTCGGCTGTAACAAACACACCAGAAGTAATTCCATTCTTTTGCACGCTCCATGAGCTGGGGAACAGCTGTATTTTACCAGCTTTCTGGCCTCAACATCTGTCACACATAAATACATAACAGCACCTACATTTATAATCATAAAAGTGAGAACTGGCATGCTTTTAATTGCCTTGTTTTCAGTTGTTTATATTTCCTAACTTGAGCTGTTTGCGGTAACGTTCATTTGCAGGAGCCTGCCCCTCGGGGAATTTATGAGAAAAATCACCTCCTTGGTAGGATTTTCAGACACTGACTGGAATGTGCAAAAACAAAGGACTGCAGGCAATAAAGATAAATCAAACGTGGACCCCTAATGTTTGGCTTTGGAAAGTGGGAAGAACAAGGATGCAGGGAGTAGTGGAGGCATTTTAGGATGAGATGTGGGACTGAGAGGAAACTGGAGGTTTTGAGTTAAACATCAGAGATAAGAACAAGTTATGCCAGGGAACAAATATGAGGAGATACCAACCGGTGGATGAAACAAATTTTGACAAAAGGAGGTAAAAGAAGGACATGTGAGAGACTTTGAGGACGAGAGTACAAAGCTAAAGCCTTGGCAAAAGATCTGTCCCTCGCTCTTAGAAACTACCTGTGAAACTCACTGCTGTAATTTCTCAGTATTTTCTTGAAAAGGTGACAAAAATTGGCTTGTTGTGCAAATGCATAACTGTGCATTATAGTCTTCAAATTTTTCTTGCCTTATTAAATGCACAGGACAAGCCTGCTCTGGGTTTCTGTCAGGAAGTTGTTAGAAAAATAAGAACAGATTTTATTAGGGCAGATGAAAAATGTAATCTGGTATAAAATGTTCTCCATGCTGAGACAGGATAAGTGTAGAAAAAGTAAAAAACCAGCAAATACAGATAATACTTCTGCAAGTATAATGTCCCAACTTCCTGAGCTAGAGTTTGCATCTGCATCATTGTGTTTAATAGCCCTTGATGGGTCCATGATTTTCTCTAATTGCTAAATGTTCTTTTTATACTTTGGATATATATAAAATTCTGAGTTACACACTTGAATTATGCATGGCATATAAAACACAGCATTTTAGTTTAAATTTGCTTCATAAGAGTTTCAGTGGTTGCCTATTGGCTCTTCTGTTACAAGAGGTGATGAATAATCAGTTCTTATTTGCATTCATTTAGAGACCTTTATTGTGTGCTTAGTTCAGTTGTTTCTTTTCTGAGTTCTAGTTCATTTAACTTTTCCACACAGGCAATTCATTCCAACCTTTTTGTCATCACAACATTCTTCTCTATCTCTTCTCTGGGTCTTAAATATTCTTGCCAAATTAAAGAGGGAGACCACCTTCTAAAAATTTGTTTGCCCTTTGGAATTAGGTGGACAGCTGCAGAATAATCCATAATTGCCCAGGATGCCTCTGAATAATGTAGTGAAAAATACAGCATTTCTGAAGTTACATACAGGTATCATTTCAGAATCAGCAACACTTGAATTTCTCTGCCATTTTTTACACAGCAAGGTCTAGTCTAGCTGTTACTGATTGTTATTTTATAATTTCTGTTCTTTGTTCCCTGACCATGTAGAACAAAGATGTCTAATGATTTTTACAAGACTCCATCCGAAATCTTCCTCATGAGTCCCTAGACATCACTCTGGAGGAGCAATAACTCTTTTGAGTGTACTTGATTAAAAGTAAATAGTAAGAAATCTTATAAGCTTTGGAGAAATCTGCCCATGGTACAACAGCCAAGTCATTCCTAACCGCATGTCTTTTGGCTTCTTTGAAAAATCCTAACGTAATTGTAAATATAATTCCCTTTCAGAAATCTATGTAACTCCTTTCCATCACTGCTAATTTTGCCCCTTACTACAGCCTTTTAGTACAGAAGGATTCCTTAATGATTACATACAGGGTCCTTTTTAATGTTTTTTTTCAAAAGCTGGAGAAGGTAGAAGAAAAAAGATGGAGATTACAGGCAAAAGAGGAAGGTCTCATGCCCAAAAAAGAGCACTGTCACCAGGAACTGAGGTCTTTTTCCTTTTCTGACAGTTTGTACACAACATTGGTGGATGTGATTTGTTCAATTTGTTCAAACAGTTCAGAAACTGCACAATTCACCCAAAGAGTTTTGCCCTCGTGGAAATATTTCAATACTCAACCTCTGAGCCCACTGGTACTCACCGGTACATGAAAGGTAATGGGAGATGAGCTCTAGATGTACAAATTGCTATATAGTGCAAAATATTTTCAGCAGACAGAAGACAGGGGATAAATGTTTCAAATAGAACACCCATAGTGAGTTCTGGCCTTAATCTCTCTGTACTTCCTTTCCCAGCTCAAAAGACAGATAACACTAATACCATTCATCTCAAAGCTGGTTTATGCAAGTTCATTAATGCCTTTGAAGTCCTCAGGTACCTTAGTGAAAAATATGATAAACCCCTTTTAAAAACCCAGGAGAAAATTAGTAACTCTGACTTGGGAGCTGGGTTTGTGCAGTGGGCAATAAATACAACATGAGACACAAAATAATACACAGCAAAAACTTCATCTTCTGTTTTGCTCACTAAATGAAATGGGCCTGTAAAAGAACTAACATGACACCTTGGAATTTAGAAGTTTCAGTGAAAAGCTGCACACCACCAGTTCAGACACAGGAATTTTTGAAGGCTTGGCTAAAAGACAGCAGTGATGTCCCCAGAACACAATTTTGCATAAACATAAAGCACAAAGTGCACACTCCTCCCAATAATTACACTGTTCATGTGCAGATAGATGAATGGAGTCTCATCCTAATTATTTCAGGACAAATACTGGAGTCTGACTCATCAATCAGATGAAACTTTCATTGGATCTAAGCTGGCCCTTTGCTTCTACAGCCCTCAGTATGCAGCCCATCCTGTGTTAGTTTTCTTTTGTCTCAGATTTCCCAAGGACATGGAGAAACACTTTGTACAGTAGAGAATCAGACATATTTTTTATCAATTCAAGCATTTTTAAGAGATAATTCTTTCCTCTACTCCCTAGATGTTATTAAACTTCTGTTATATTTGCAACTCTTTCAGCCGGACACATTCACCTTTGGTTTAGCTGCAATGTAACAAAGGAGGCAGAGACTGCCCACCAGAATTTTGCCTACTGTGACAAGCCAAGGACTTGTTTGTGCTTTTTAGGAAGCTTTTCATAAGGGGCAGGAAGTCTTGCACGCATCTGCCCATGCACAACGCTCCTGTTGTTCTTTCAGCAGGTGCTTCACGTACTTCCTTTCATACCTGACTAGATTTGCTGGCTGGCGAGCACTTAGAATGGGGACTCTGTCTTTACCCTATCATTTTTGTGAAGCCCTGTGGCTGTTGGAATAAAAAGAAAAATATGTCTTGAACAGAAGTATCTAGCCAAGCAGAAGAAAACAGGTGGTTTCAAGTGCTTGCAAGAAAACCAGGGAAGATAAAATTTATTAAAAAAAAAAAAAAAAAGGGCAAAACCTTGACAAGAGATGCCACAATCATGTCCTCGTCATTCCACAGCTCAGTGGAGACCTCTATTTTAGTTTTAATTTTACAAGACCAATTTGAACCTCTACGCAAGAGAGCTTCACTGCAGCCTTTTCAAACTTGCCCGTCAGGAGAATTTCACTTTACCATGCATTGACATAATATGCAGGAACACAAATGAACCTTCCCATTTCTGACCGTAGAACTCCAACTACAAAGGCTGGTATCCACCAAGAAGATAAAAAGAAAAACTACTTAAATAATTGCTGCAAAAAGGCAGCACCTTCAACAAGTGGAATTGAGCCTCTCAGAACAGGAGCTGAACGCAATGTGGTGTTTGTGAACCTTATCAGGTCATCAGTCACCCAACAATGAACTCTTCGAAGAGCTCCAGCCCTCACCAGAGCAAAAAAACATGATAGAGAGAATAACTGCATAAACCCCTTCTAAATTAAAGCTGAGCATGGCATCACCCAACTAATAACTTAGTGAGAAATTCAAAATCTGCCAGAAAATTTTTAAGGCAAAAGTACTGATGCCACAGGTAACTTGCAAACCACTCTGAAATACTGTTTTGAAATATCAAAGAGACAGATTTCAGGGTCTTTGTTCACCACCAGTTGTGCCCTGTGATCTCAAAAAGTCCCTCCAGTGCATTTAGTAATATAATAGATCAAGTGCAATACAAATACTGAACACTGCAACCCCAGTGGAAGACACATCTCTATTGTCTGACCCCCCAGTGGGACACAGATAAGATGTAGTAATGTTATTTCACAGCTGTGGGCAGTATCCCTGACTGCAAATGATATTGCTACATATTTCATCCACACACCACATTTTAATTTCTTTTTTAAAAAGTGAAAGAAGTAAATTTTCCTCAATGTAGTCACCTAAATTTAAGGCACAGAGACAGATGCCTAAAATGGAACTCAGTAGACACCATCAATTGTCTAAATTGCCTTCTGAATGCTTTGTGGAGGACAAATAAATCCTTATTGCCAACTGTCAACCCAACACGCTCACTGTTACTCAACGTGATGTTCCAAACTTTCTCATGGCTCCAAGTAAGTGCAACAGGGGGATAATAAGAGAACTTTAAGTGTGAAGAATCTGTTCATAAAGGCTCCACATAGAAGCTTCTCCTAAAATTCTCTTTAAAGCAGTCCTGCTCTCCTTACTCAAACACAGCATTCCCAGCCAGCTGAGATTACATCAGGTTGCATTATATGGTCATGGGGAAAAATGGAAAATGATCCCTACCACCAGATGAACATAACAGAGAGTGCAAACAGCACAACCCAAATTTTTCACATCTCTGCTTGACTTGTATCCATTTTCTTCAGCTTACCAGGAGAGACTATACACACATATGCAAGGAAAGAGGGTAAAAATTACTTCATTTAGCAGATTCTGTTGATAATATTGAGTGCACAACATAATTTTTAGTCTAGGCTTTTTTGTTGTTTTTTTTTTTTTTAAATCATTCAGCACGTAAACCAAGAACTCTTTGCATCCTGCTCACTGTCACTGTTTTCAACTGTTTAAAAGGAAAAGAAAATATCCAATGCCAGACAATCTAATTTTCCATTCAAACTGAATGGTGGTATTGAGCAGCGCTGCTATTCCTGTCAATCACCTTTTCTAACCTGAAGAAAAGGAAAAGTTACTGACTGACACCAAGGGAAATTTCTTACATTCTACCCTCACAATCAAAAGGGCTTTGGGAGGTGAAACTATCAAATTAGTGTCAATTTGAGGCATTTCTGAGAAGTAGAAAAAGGAGGGGAAAAAGCAACCAACCAAAGCATTCAAGATTACCTGCCCTCATTTTAGATGGAGCCCACAGCAAACTTCTACTCGTAGGCATGGCCTGTGAGCTCCAAGGACACATTACGTCCAAGTCCACATTCTTTAATTATACCAGTGAATAAGCTTGCCTCACTTGAGCTTAAAAAGGCAGGGGTTTAAATATCAAACAAAAAAATACAGGTTTAGCTTCTTATTTTCTGAAATAAACATTTTTTTTCTGCCAAAGGAAGATGAGTTGGGAGTTCCTGAAGTATTTTATCTTTCCTCCATAGGCACTCGCCTACCCATCATTCTCCTTTTCAGTAACTCAGGTGGTAAATCTCCAGGGAAAGGGATGAACCAATTCTTCTAAGTTTAACCAAATAAATGCAGCCAATAAAAGACAAACATGGTATTTGTTATTTTATGCATAAACGTGCTGCATATAAAGCCATAAACTCTAAATTTGATAAAATAATTTAATCCATTCATCCTGAAATAACATGTGCTTCATCCCATGAATATTCTGCCCCTTTCTGTAAGATTACTATTTATTATTTTAAAGCGTCAGCTTGTCTTGCTGATGCTGATTGCCAAAATCAACAGTGACATTCTTGCAGCACCTTCTCCCTCCTCACTCGGGTCCCTTTGGCGATGCTGCTCAAACCGTGTGTGTCCAACACTGCAGTCTTTAGCCAGCAGGGTTGCTGCTGGGGGCTGCAATGCCTGGCTGCGGGAAGGGCTCTGACCCACCCAGTCCTTGGAACATCCGGACTCAGCTGCAGCGCTGATGGGAGCACTCAGGCTCTCACCACGGGACTGCACAGATGTTTCCAGTGTTTACTGAGCGTCCTACATACACAAGATTCCTCTAAAAAAGAATGCTTCTCGTTCTGCCAAAAGAGGCAAAATTGTGCATTCCATACATTCCATTAACAAGATATTTCTACTCAAATAAGTTGCCATATTTCATGTCTGTCACCTGACCTTGGCCCTCCAAGGCTTGCAGCATGGAAGGGCATTGTATATCCTTAGCCCACAGCTGTCCCCACGATATCTACTCAGTTCAGTCAAGGGACTGAAAACTAACATTATTTTCCTCTAGATGACAGGTATCCCAAAGTGGAAAATGAAGTCAGTGGTCTTATCTGTCTCTTATTGCCTCATATGGTTTACACTTAACATTATTTCTTGGTGCCCACTGCAGTGATTGATTCAATTAAGAGCATGGGCTGTGGAGCACTATTTCTGACAAGCATATTCCTGTATGATCTCAGCAACATCTACCGAGAAATTGCCTCTGTGAGAAGAAACAGAAAAGCAATGATCACACACACACAAAGCCAGGAATTTTAAAGCTTATTGAATCAGTTATGCTACCTTTAAATACATATTCATGAAAACATCTGCAGGTGCTGTCAAAGCCTCATGGAAATTTAGAATGTGTTTCTTGACTGATTATAAGGCATATAGATTTGAAAATGTTGAAAAGCATAAGAAGATAAACACAGTGAAGTGAAAAGAAAATGGCAAATCTCTTTCTGTGTCAAACTGAGCAAGGCTGCTAAAAAATTCCACTGCTTCTTTCACAACCCTTTTCCTGACCCTTACACAAAGGATACCCCTGAGGATTAGCCACTAAATTATCTACCTAGACACACTGTAGCAGCTTTTGTTTTTGTGAGGCTGGAATTTTATTTTTATCAATACAGTGTCTATCACATGAATTATGTTAGCGTTATTGACCACAGGAAAAAATATGTGGCTATTTTCTTTCTAGAAGTTGAGAAGAGTCACAATCTAAAGCAAAAAAGCAAGAAGACTAAAGCAGAAGTGTTTACCCTCCCCTCCCCTTTAAAATCTATTAAACAACATATTTCCTCTGGAGCCTAAAGTTTCACCTACAGGGGACTTTCTTCACAGCATCATAAATTACATTTATCAGTGTGATTTCTGACCTGTGAGGCAGATGAAAATTAAATCTTTCCAAAGCTCACATTAATTAGGACTGGAGATGCCTCCACAGGTTGTGATTTAGCAAATATTTTGTACCTTCAAATAAAGTAGGTAGCAGCGAGAATATTATGTCTAGGCAAGATATTTTACCTGTCTGACAATACAAGTTAACTTGCATTAAGTGCTGTCTTCTCAGAAATTAGGAGCAAGTCGTGCCCTGGTGTTCTGCTTTGGAAACAGAAAGAGGAAACTTGCTCTTTTCCTAAGATAAGGTTGGGGTCTACAAGGCTGCTCGTGGGCAGCAATAAATGATGGACTTGTTTAGGGAGCCTGTACACACTTGGTATTTCTAAGGAAAAATCTTATACATGCAATGCCATAATTACAATCTGGCAAAGCACCTGCCAGGCCCAAAAGGCTCATGCTCGGGTAGAGGCAGCTGTGACAAAACCCTGGGGACAAGCCATACAGGTTTGGTGGCAACAATTTGTTACAGCAACCTAAGATAAGCACCACTAAAAACAAGTTCCTGGCTCAGAGGAAAACTATGGTAGAGAAAAATAAGAGGAAAGGCGCAACAAAAGCTCACATTTCACTTTATTCCCTGCCCTCGGCTCTACCACAACCGGAAGTTCTGGGCACTTCTTGGCTGCCTCACTCACCACCAGCACTTGTCAATGCATGGTATTTAACGTGGCATTATGTTTTACAAACCACTTTCCTGGAGGACAACGTGCAGACTGGAGGACCCCCACCAGTCATCTGCTCCACTGCTGTTTGCCTGGAGGTTACACGAGCTGATGGTCACCGAGCACCACCGAGACAGGGCAGGAACTCGGCACTGCACACCCCAGAAGGCAAACCAGAGCCAGCAACACAGTCCTCTAAAATATGAGTGCTTGTAAGCCTAATTATCACAGCTCAGTGGCTTAAATAAAGTGATCCAATAGGTTCAGACCTGTTTTCTAGACACCAACCTTCCAGGGAAAATCTTTAATCTTCTTTATAGTGCAGTTTGTCTTCCATCTCCCTGCAAGGCTTGTAGTTAACAGAACCAATTTCTCTGTTAGGATCCCTCCATAGGAGGGGTAAGACAGCTCAGCAGGCAGAGATTCACTCATCTCTGCATTGTGATGGTGCAGATGTGTGTAATTAACAGAGACATGGGAGCTCACATCTAAAACACAGAAATGATTTGGACAACTGGGTTTTTCACACAGGTTACCACAATATATTGGAATAATGTTAAATTTGTAATATAAATTAGGAAAAAGAGAATGCTGAAAATCAGAGCTGATTCTAATTTCTGAATGCCCTTAGGCTGAAAAGACAAGCATGAAAATTTAAATCATTAAGTTCACTTTCGTTGATTCTTGCAGCATGATTCTGCCAACTCCAGGTATTTCTTGTCTATATTATGGGAAAAAATTATTTACTAGTTTCTCTTATTACTTTTCTGCCTTTCAGTCTTGCACTGGACCTGTAATACCTGGGTAATTCATGCTTGGAGTGAATTCTTGGTAACAGAATATCTGCCCTATCTTCATCTACACACACAGATTAGAAAAGCATGTACATGTAGAATATGGATCTTTATTTAACAGGAATGTTAAATAACATTCTTGTTACCAGAAATTACACCTTGTGAATGGATATTACCTAAAATGTGAAATAACATAAAATGCTAAATAATGTTTTCTTTATTATATTTGGTACACTCTCCACGTGACTGACGTGCTGACTGCATGCACATTTATGAAACATTACAGGTGTTCCTGACTGTGGACCATCCAGGATGGAACCAAACTGAACCTTAACAGTGAGCGTTTACCTCCCAGGGGCAGTTTTTAATTAACAGACTCAATGTTTTGCAGTGGGCACTTTGTGACATTATAAAGTCAAAAGCCTTAGGACTTGTAACAAATAAGGGGAGGAAATTAATTCCTTTTCTTAAAATGAAAGGAATAGTTGTTTCCAAACAAAAAGAAAATAATTGATGAAAATAATGCTGAAGGATAACAGTAGAAAATCACAAGCATGGCATTAAGAAAAACTTAGATACACAGTCTTAAATACAGAGAAACTTACTTGTCTAGCAAAGGACAGAACCAAAAACATAAAATAAGGAGAAAGAAACGTTCTTTATCTGTAGACTATTCTTGTAGAGAATGTCAGCTGACTGATGTTGCACGGACTTGTATCTCTCCCAAGCTAACAGCCAGAATGTATCCAGCATTTGATCACATTAGCAGGCACTGAGTTCATTATAAACTCTTTCCCCTCCTCTTACACTAACTCTACACTGGTGGAATCCCAGTAGATTCATCGTAGTTATTCTTGCTTTATAGAAAAACAGGTATAAGCAGGAGGGATTTCTATTGTTCTCTCCATATGTAGCATATGCTATATCAGGTACTTATTTCTTCCATCAAAACACCTTGCATATTTTGGATGATGATTTGCCAGGAGTCTGAAATCTGCCAGCTCAACAAAAAAAGTCTCTGCTCTCTCACCTCCACGTGGGAAACACAGAAAAAAGTTATGAAATGCAAAATACTGAGCAACATGGCCTGAGCTGGAACCCAGCACTGTGCACAGCAAAAGGAAATCAGGTGATTTTGAAACATCTGAAGTTAAACTGCCCCAATTCATCTCCTGGTGGACATTGGACCTTCTGGAATAAACCAATGGAGAAATGAGGCAGAAGTACCACAATAAAGGTCATGAAACAAGTCACTGGGAAATCAGAAAATCAGGCCATGCTTGCAGATTGAGTTTTCCAGCTGGCATTTGTAAGCACAGCTCTGGGCAAGTGTAACCCCAGCTGAGATGTTGCCTCCCCTGAATTAACAA
Source organism: Grallaria varia (assembly GCA_013396735.1). Lineage (NCBI taxonomy): Eukaryota > Metazoa > Chordata > Aves > Passeriformes > Formicariidae > Grallaria > Grallaria varia. Next base: position 638,797 of record VWZG01013026.1, on the reverse strand, counting down.
TTTAACCCTCCTCTCTGCTGAATGACTGTGTAAGATATGTAAATGAAATTTGTGTCATGCTATCAAGTGCTATACCATCTAGTAGGGATAATTTGAAGTGTCTTGATTTTTTAATATACTGCAGTCTCCTCTCAGCACTGAAAATGTGAAAAATGAGCCACTGGAGAAAAGGGATTAATATTGCCATAAGGAAAAAATGAATTAACCTGAAGGCCAACACAGAGACAGAGCCTAATTTGAAAATTACTACACTAGTCATTCTAAAAAAAAATAAAAATACTGTACTTCAAGTAAATGTTTATATATTGGAATATTGGTATGGCTGCTGGGTAGAATCAGAGCAACAATTCAGGCAGTCCCGGGGTTTGTTTCTCATTGTGGTATTTAGGATGAAGGGATAAGACAACACATAGATCACAATTACAGAAAGATCCAACAACACAGGGAATTTCAATGTAATTATTACTTTCACTAGTTGGTAAGCTTTAACAAATACAACTGTAGAACGCTACATCACATCTATCCTTTGTCAAATTTTACATATTTTAGACTTAAAGATACATTGTGTCAAAGAACTCCATCAATTAATTCTAAATGCAATAGCTTAGTAATCACCTTGTCACAAAAAAAGCCTACAGTAAAGTCAAAATTAACTTAAGCACAGCAATTGCAAGCATCACTGTGGAGGCGTGAGCTACTTTCTAAATGCAAATCAAGTTCAGAATATTGGTTTAGTTTCAAAAAAAAAAAAATCAATGGCTGAAATATAGTGTGGATGGGCTACACTTGGTGCTGTTACACTAAAGAGAACACAGTTTCAGATCCACCAAGATATTGAATAAATCGTAAGTTTTTTTCCAATATGTTATTGCAGAAAGGGTAATTCAAGTACACTATTTACAGGGAAATCAATAATAAAACCATTCATTTGAGAAAAATCTTTTCTATCAAAATGAGAAATGTATGACTTGAAATAAATTTAAGAAGTTTCTTATTTCTTTCATTACCCTCCTTCTCTATTTTTCAGTCCAGGAAAGGCCAATTCTAGATGACAGACAGTGAAATTTCTGTATTGATGAGGAGAAAAAATAACCTGTTCTCCTTCACTGTATTTGCGTAATTACATTGTATTTTTATCCAGAAAGTCAGTATATTGCTCAAATGTAATTGTGTGTCTGTATGTTTTTTTATATTTATTAGACTTTATGATAGAACTGCATTAGGTGAGGGAATAATAGCACAAATAAAGGAAAAAGCTGTTCCAAAACCATGATTCTCTGCAATAATGAACTTCAGAGGATTGAAGGAAGTGACTGTTCCCCCCTTCCAAGCCCTGAGAAGGTCACACATGGACAGCTGTCCCATTTTGGGTCCCCTGGTACAGGACAGATACTGAGAAAGTGAGTTGAAGAAGAGGGCAGAGAAGATGCTCCCATGAGGGAGCCAAGTTCACTGAGCTCACAGAAAGGAACCCCCTGCAGATGTGCAGCAATGAGGAAGGGAAGCTCCTCCTGGAGACACAAATCGCACTGAGGATGGCCGAGCCCTTGGACAGATTGCCCACACCCTGAAGAACACGACACACCTCGAAGGGTGGTCCGCAGGTGATCAGGTCACCAGGTTCAAACACAAGCAAAACAAGATGTCAAGTTAGAGAAGGAGAAACCTTCCAATGGGCAGAAACCAAACGACCACTGCCAGACTGCCAAACTGGGCAAGCAGCTCCCCTTTTCCAAACTGGGTATGCAGAACAGACCACTCTGATATCCTGCACTCTACTGCTCTGCATGTAAATAACGTCTTACTAATGTTAAAGAGACAAAACATTTTAATATTTGCTCCATGTACTTGGTTGATTCTGGTTACTTGGCCCCAAGGACCCGCTGTAAAATCCAGATGAAACAGGCTTCACAATACCTTGGTGAGACACTTATGAAATACTGTCCAAAATTAACAGATGGTCCAGCTAAAGAATAGAGATTAAATACTAGTAAGCTGATCATAATATGAAGGAGAGCTGAGCAAGATATTTTACCAGAAGAGATGCAAACCCAGATGGCAATTTTTTTTAAAACAAATTTATGTTTGAACACATCAAATTAGGTGGTAAAACTCAAACTTGAAATAATAAAAAAAAAAAAAATCATTTAAGTTTATAAAAAATCCCTAATTAACTGTTCAAATCTGACAATTTCGGCCATGATGATGCATCTTATTTTTAAAGAAAATAAGGGAAGCATAACTTCCAAGGCTAAGGAAAAAAAATTCTTGGCAAGAAAGCAGGAGAAAATCTTTTGGGGGCTAAGCTTGAGCTTCATTTGGCAACATATTAGTTCTGAGCAAACAGTTTTACTTATTCTCAGGATTTCACTATGAAGACAGTAAGCACCATCTCTTAGTACATTATGATCAAATTTTAAATATTGTGGCTTACTTAACAGTTCTACAGATTTGAAATGGTATAGCAAAGACAGAATAAAACACAAGTTCAAAAAAAATTTTTAAAAATCAAGACAAACTCTTCTGATTCAGACACAGATCAGGGAGTTTTTGAAGGATAAAGGCTTTAAGTGCATATTTTTAATAATAATAATTAAAAAAAAAATTAAAAAGCAACTGAAGTTTTTCTGGTCTTTTGAAGCAAAGATGTGACCATAGTTTTCCCAGCCTGCCTTTCAAGCATTTTTTGATTTACAAGCACCCCCCGGGTTTACATGCAGATGCATTATCCTCCTGCCAGCGAGTGCCTTTCCCGAACTGCTTATGATTCCTCCTGACTTGAAACTGAGCAGAAGGTTCATTCCCTTAAAGCACCACCTTGATTAGCACCCAGGCTGCTGCATGAGCCGCCTCTCACCTCCAGTTCCGTTACCCACATGCTGCTTACGGATGGGTTAGCCCTGAAGTAACCAAGAGTTTGCTATTGCCTTTCAGCTGTTTAATCACCTACAGTTAAAGCAGCCATTCCATTAAAAAATAACAGACCTGGGGATTAAAATCATGTCTAGGCAGGTTACAGTAAAATGAAACACTGAATTCTTGCCTATTTCATACAACTGTATGAAAATTAGAGGCAGCAAAATTTATATGGCTTGCTCACAAAAAGTTTTATGCATCAGTGAAGAGGAAGCATTTCCCAGTTTATGTATTTATTTTTAAAAAATCTGGGTTTAATTTCCAATTTGATGCAGGTGACACTCCCTGGAAAGAAATTCTGTAACCTCACATGTGAAACTTGAATTTTAAAATACATCTTCTGATTATAGAGGACATAAACATGATAAAAATATCACTGGGTGGAATTATAATGCCATCTCAAAAGATCATTACATTTTTTAGGGTTAGAATCAAATACATATTTTAATTGTACATTTTAATTCAAGTTGATTTATGCAGAAATCTATTGACTCTTGCATTCCTTGCTTTGGTCATACTCTTTCCTTCACACTTCACTCAGGGAATAGTTTCATACAGGACCATAACAGGATTTCAGGGCTGCTGTGGTTAAAATCATTACAGATATTGGAATCATTTTCCTATTATATCGCCAATCCTTGTAAGTATTTGATCATCTTCTCCCTTTTGTAATACTGCAACCAACATACAATATCCTAATGGTCTAATTAAACAATGATGACTCAGACAAGAGGCTTCCTGGGAATTAATGACCTCTTGGGAGGAGCTGATGTCCCTCAGTAGAGCCTAGGGTCATTAACTGCATTAGTTTATTCATCTTTAGGAAATGCTCCATGATGAGATTGCTGCCTCTATTACAAGATGGAAGAATTAAATATATAGATATTTGAAGTTTCTCATATTTTTAGCTAGCAAATGTCAGACATTTCTACAGGATTTAATGATCCATACAACTCTCTAAATTGTACTTCATGATTGTGTTGTTTGTAATTGAGGATTTTAGAACAGGAAGTATAAGAACTTGCATTATTAAAACTTCAAGATGAGAAAATGAAAATATTCAAAATCTGAACAAAGAAATCATGGTTGAGCACTAAAGAACCACAGGAGCCCACACAGATGTGTATTTGCACAAAGAGGATTACTAACAACAATTTGCTTCTGGTGCTACACAGAGTACAAAACCAGAAAAGGAGACCTGAAGGAACCCTTTTCATGACCCTCAAACCTCACCTTCCTGTATCAGGGCTAGGCAGGCTTAATTTCTGATTTCTAACAGTCCCACAAGTGTCACCTTGATCACTGAATTAATTTATTTGCACTGAGTTTAGAGTTATAGTCTAATTTGAAAGTTGCAAACATTTACAGAATGTATCTCCTGGCAGGGCTGAAGTGGGTGAAAACATGGAGTGGTTTTAACACTATGAGAACATGGGGTTTTATCACCCCAGTTTGCAAAAGAAGGGCTTCTTACACTTTATCAAAATAAGGTTCCAGAATTCCCACTGAAAAATCAGTTATCAATTCCAAAACACTTTTACCACATTGGACATGAAGCATCAAAAACCTCCTGCTTGAAGAGCAATTCCAAAGTGTAATTTTAAGCAACTCAGAGGATGGTCCATTTAAATTTTATTTTAACGAATATGGATGAATCTTGCAAATTAGAAAGCCAAGTTGTAGTTCAAAGTTCTAAGACAATTCTGAGTTTAAAAGCCCAGTTCCTCAGCCTAAACCCCAGCCAACAATTCTTAGGTGTAGGTGTGAAGACTGAAATCTTGAAACTGTAGGTTACTGACATTGCGGGGGGAGGTGTCTCAGGGTCTGGGGATTCTGGACGGTAAATCATTTTTCATATTGTGATAAATGAAACCAGTGATTCATGCCAAAATGAGACTGAAGAAGGTCAGTGTGACCTCGAGAAGGGAGAAAAAGATTCTAAAACTTAAAACAGACTATCTCACCTTATCTTGTACATGAGCTATAGCTGAACTAAGCTCAGCCAACAGGAGGTCCACACTTTCTTGTCTAGATACAAAAATTTGTAGACTGTTGTATAGATAACAGATTAGTCAAGGTAAACATCTGTTGAATTCTTGAAATAACGATGTAAAATGCATATTCATATGATGTAATGAATATGTATGAGCTAACTCTATAAACACCTGACATATCCTGCATCTCTGTGCGGTTTGGCGGAGCAGGGGCCCTCCCACACCCAGCACTGTTTGGCTTTTACCATATAATAAACTCTTATACAAAAACCCATTTGGGCTTGAGACTCTGTTTCTCACAATATGAACTCCAGGGAGGAAGAAGAACTGCTTGAATCTTCTATGCAAGCAGATTTACTCCTGGAGAAGCATTTCCAAACAACATGTACCACTGTTAAAAGTGACAAATTGTGAGCAGCAGTATCAATAACATCATTAATATCAGATCTTCATATAAAAGGCCTATTTTGACAGGTAAGCAAACAAATATCAGTGATGTGAAAGTATTCCCGCTAGTGGGCTAAGCATTGACACTTTCATCCTGAAAAACAAAGACTTCATCTAAAGTCACTGAAATTAAACGGACTACTTCTCTGAAAGCAGTTTTTTGCTCATAGCATTAAATGAGAATAACATTCAAGATGTGTGTGTTTTACCTCAGAGCTCTGAATTATTACAGCTGAAAGGAGGATGTTTCCTCTGTATTGGGTTTCCAATGTAAAACTGCTAAACACCCTCTTGGCTCAACACACAGGAAGAATAGCAGTGTTTTAGACAGCAGAGAACACAAAGGGAAGATCCATGCGATCGATACGGTCACAACACTACTGGCAGTTCCTATTCTCTCTATTGTTCTTGTGTCAGACACCTTCTGACTTGCTAACAATGGTCTTGGTTTCAATGTGGGGTAAAAATCCCTTATTCAGAGTTGCATATATTACTGTGTAACATAGTATCTTGGCAAAAGAGGAGAAATTAAGATTAGAAATGATGACAAGGAGACCTCATTGCAGTTTCAGCTTCCTCCTGAGGAAGAGGAGGGACAGGCACTGATCTCTGCTCTGTGGTGGCAGTGACAGGACCCAGAAAATGGCCTGAAGTTGTGTCAGGGGAGGTTTAGGATTGATATCAGGAAATGTTCTTCCCCCAGAGGGTGGTGGGCACTGACCAGGCTTCCCCAGGGCAGTGGGCACGGCCCCAAGGCTGCCAGAGCTCCAGGAGTGTTTGGACGACGTTCTTGGGCACTTGGTGTCACTCTTGGAAATGGTCCTGTGCAGGGCCAGGAGATGATCCTTGTGGGTCCCTTCCAGCTCAGCATATTTTGTGATTCTGTGACTTCTTGCCAGCGATTTTGGTAGCTTGGTGACACAATTCCATTAAGAACAGGCAAGGGGTTACTCCTGTACATGTCAGAGCACATCCCACCAACACAGACTCCCTCCAGTGTCTCACCTACGTTTGCCAGCTCGCAGGAGTGAGCACTCCTGGGTTTTGGCCACAGCACTGCAACTGCAGCCACGAGCAGGGACTTTGAAAGCCATCTGCCAAGGCTGTGTTGCAGAGCAAGCCCTGGTCCGTGAGGCTCAGAAGGATCACATCTCGTGTGTGTTTGGAGTTTGCTGCAAACCTGGCAGTACTCCAGTTTTTCCAGCGTGGCATTTGACTTTTCCAAAGATGTCTGACTGCTTACTTGAATTAAAGTGAACCTTGCAGAATGTCACTGAGAAGCACCATAAACCAGCAGAATTATTTGGATCTCAGCCTGCTGAATGCTAGCTGGTCTCTCTAAATCTCAGCACTTTTACAGTTGCCTAATAGCATAGCATAAGCGTAGCATTAACAAAGAAGATTGCACAATTGAACTGTTCTATTTAACTAATAAAACAAAGGAAATTAGCAAAGCATAATTAGCTCCAGCCTTACTTGAGGTAAGAAAAGGCAATGAAAAGCTATTATTTCAAATGTGGAAAATCGAACTGGTGATTTTACAACACATCAGATGACATCATTACTCTCTCCAGATAAATGACTAAGTATTTGCCACATTAATGAGCCACAGGATAAAAATGCTTCTTTGAGCTCTATGAAAGAGCTCTTTGAGCTCTATTGAAAGATCAATACAGAGAAGAGAAGCTATACAGGCTCTTTGGTTCATTTCTGGAGGACCAGTCAATTGACTGAGGAAGAACAAGAGTCAAATTTTGACAAAGGAGCCTCACGCAAGCTTCCAACCATCATAAACACTGCAAGTACTTTACTGATATTGCACATTTATCAGGCAAACTATTCTGGATATGTAATGTCAGAAATTATGAAAAGACAGACAAAAGCTTACAAATCTTTCTTTTTAAGTTGTGTCTCTTATAACAACTTAATTTTCACTGTTAAAAAATTGTCATATTTCACTCTAATGATGAAAGTGAATATATTAATGCTTCAGAGCTGTTCAAGAGTCTCCTAACGTTTCACAAATGCAGTGGTAAAGTCCTGGGAAGAAATGGCTTAGAGGAATTAGTTCTCCCTATTATGAGCAGCCGTCCAAGAAAATTATTTTGGAGGATTTATTCACACTCTTCACATTCAACCATATGTGTATTTCAAGTAAATATTTATCTCCAATGGTGAAGAAAGCTGGGGTTCTGCCCTAATAAATGTCATAAAAGGTGTAAGAAGAAAATAAAAAATATAAAGTATCACAAAAGACACAACTGTGTTGACCTGAGGAGGACACAGAGCCAGTGACAGTAAGAGATGAGGGGCTGCACTGGCAAGGATTGGCCTCTTTCAATAATACTCTGCAGTCACCTTCCAGCTGTGGAACAATCAAGAAAAGCTGGGATGCACTCCATGTTTGCGCTTATCATTAGTAATGGGCAAAAGATAAAAATATTCCACCTGGTTGTTTTTTCCTTTTGCAGCCTTTCAAAACTATAAAAACAGACATTAAAAAAAAAAAAAACCTTAGAAGGGTTGTATACATGTAGTTCCTCAATAATCCCTGTCCTGAAATGACTCAAATATAAACACTCAAGAAACCAAAAATCAGTGGGATTATTCAGCCAGCTCACCCTCATCCAAATCGAATAGTTTCCCTTTACAGCCCCAGGTGAGTCTGACCAAAGGAGTCCGTGCCACTGCTTCCCTTTGGTGCCTGTTCACAAACACTCCCCTCTTCCTCCCCTGGCCTTGGGAGCTCAGCAAGCAGAACCAAAGGCTGCTCCCACTCTCAGGGTGCTCAAAAGGAAGAGCCGAGTTTGCCGGGACACAACTCCCAGCCAGGCTCAGCATCACCAAGAACACAGTTCAGATGCGCAAGGTCTTCAATAATAAAAGCTAATCTGATACTAAAGAGCAGTTCAAAATCAGACTGAAAACAAGTCAGTTTAATCAACTGTAGCCAGAAAACATGTGGGTATTTCACTGGAATTATTATTTTTTGAATTGAAATGGACACAGTTGATACTGCTTATCTTAAATGACATTCTGTATCCTCTCTGAGGCTATAGAAAAGGTTTATTGTTAAACTGTTGTGGTTGTCCCTCTTATTAATCTACCCTCATTAGCTTTCTTCCAAGTGCAATAATGCTTTTGATTTCAAGGGTCACATTCAATGCCACTATTCCAAGGACTAAATGGAGAGATTCCAGCACAGGCCCAGCATCTCCCTGGGATTTGCAGAACCTTCTGTAAAGTAAATAAGGCCCTTGTGGCTTATCAGTCTTCGGTGTGTTCAGCTCCCTAAACTAAGAGAATTGAGGGGATTAGTTAGAGGAGAAATGAAATGTACCTAATTAATTCCCCAGATCCCTGCAGATTATATGGCATGTTTGGAATGGCAGGAAATTGTGAGTGAAATAAAAAATACATGCCTACAGCAGTGAGGCTGAAAAATGCAGCCTTATTTTCCTATTAGTCCAGTATCAGCAATGTATTACTGAGAGATATTAAGTGTTGCAGATTTTTATCATCTTATAACAAATTTTCCTGTGTCACGCTTAAAAAAAAACAACAAAAAAACCCCCAAACAAACAAAAAAAACCAACATACTTTATACAGAGCTGAGAATTCCAAGCCCCTAACTCTCTGACAAGTAGAAGAAAAAAGTAATGTTGGAAAACAGGTATTATTTATCCATGTAAATTTGTGAGGGGTTAGCTTTGTTCTGTTTGCTTCTCTTCTCTCTACCAGGCTCTGTTTCTCTCCAACTCTTCACCCATTACATAAAATATCAACAAGATAAGAATTCATATGCTGTTCTCAGTGACAGAGATATGAACTTGGAAAAACTCAGGGGAGCCTAAAAGACCTCTGGATTTAAGTAAGTGCAGGAATAAAGCAGAATCAAACTTGATTTCAGGGAGGAAAGAGGGAAAAGGTAAATAAAGATAACTAGTTACAACAAAAGAAAAATGAAGGCAGTTTCAATTTGTCAAACTCTGAAATAAATTTTATATTTTATTTCCTCATTCTATCCCACTTGGGAAGAAGGGCCTCAGTTGCCTCTGCTTGTTCTCCCTTCATAGTGGGAAAGGAAAACAAATGTGCTGTCTAAGGAGCACATGGAAACTTCTCAAAAATGATCTTCAGGAGAAGATTACAGGAACATTTCTCTGAATTCATGCCCTCAGAGTTCGCCTGTTATATACCCTTTCAAACAACAAACTAAAACTATGGTTCTGCAATTCCAGGCAGTTTCATAGAAATGTTTTCCAGGTGCTTTTGCCTGTGTTCTGATTACCAATTCCCCACGTTTTCCTAATACGGAGTATAAAAAAAATTAACTTTCCTTGTTTGTCCATCCTTTTTTGTGGTACTGTCACATGCTCTCACCCTTGGAACTGAATATCTGCTAGAGATGAAGGTTATTTTTCTGTGGGAGCCCTGCCAGTAAGGAGAAAGATTAAAAGCAGAATTTCAAAGAAAGGGGTCTTAAATGAAGACGAACTAAAGAGCTAAAGAGGACCTTCTGCACTGCTCTCAGCAACAAATTACAGGACAAGACAGAAAAGGAATGAAGAACAACAGCTCTGGAAAACATCAAGGGACATAGTCATAAACAGAGAGGAAATCAAGTGCTTCCTTAAACATTCTGTAAACAAGAAGGGCAGTCTGAACTGACCACAGAGAAGGGCAGACAGGAATTCAACCAAACCAATACTGTGTGAAAATCACTCAACTTAACACCAGTTCCCATAAGACAAAATGCTTCAATTTGCAACCTGTCAGTCATTTGCCATAATAATGGAAGTAAATACATCGTAATAGAAGGATGTCACAGGATCAATATCTTCTGTTTTCACAATAAACATATTGGGATTGCTCCAGTATTTGTCTTCCATAAAACATATTTATAAAAAAAATAATTGGGTTTTCTTCAGCATTCAAGTGGCAGCAGGAAACCATTGCTTGGTGACATTCTTTTCTACAGCATTGTCTTGAAACAAACCAACCCAAAAATATTTTAAAAGGCTGAGTAGTTGTGGATCTGTCTGCCACACATTCCACTTACCCTACCCTACCTACCAGTGGCTCCATAAAAGCCACTGACTGGCAAATAATGTCGTTTTAAGGGAAATCAAAAGACTATAAACCAGTATTATGCAATTGTCTTCATCTGCTCATTTCTGGAGTTTTTATATTTTAGAATAATATCACTCATGTAAGACCTACACACCTCTTAAAAAATACCTTAAAATGGACCACTAAGAAGCTACTTACATTTTGCTCCTCAACTAAAGCTTAATGTGAAGTAGAAGGCTAGTTGTTTGAGATACTTTTCATAAAGATGAAGTGTTTGATTACAGTTGTCAAGAAAAATACAGAAAACCCATACCACTGAAAACCCTGTCCTAGTTTCCTTTCACCAGTGCTATTATAATTCAGTAGTTTCAATCCCTTGAAATGAATGCCCATATTGTCTCCATTTTTGTGAAATGCTGAGTTAATTTTTTCCCAGCTTAATGTCTGAATAAACCAAAAAATAAATATTATTAAATTCACTGAAAAGCGCCACATGCTATTAGATTCCATGTGCTACTCAGAATTTTTATCTCCTGGAGCATCTAAGATGAACTTGTAACTCAGACTGAAACTCAATGCACCTTAAAAAGTTCAAGTAACTCAAGTCTCATGCCTAAGCCTACAGATCAGGAAGGAAAAGAATGTGCAATGCTGCCTATAACCACTTCTTGTCAGTGGCAGACAAAAAGACTGATCCATTGTGAGAGATGGAGCTGTCAGTCGAATTCCTCAGAAATGGAATTCTCAGGTTTGGTTCATTCTAGTTTAGGGTAGAAGCCTGAAATCTGCGCTGTAATTCAGGTCTTGAGGGGTAATGCCTTTCAGTTCACCTTCAGTTCAGTGCCTTTAAGTCAGTGCTGCTCCCATAATGAGACGGGCTGGCAGTTCCAAACACCTCCAGATCCTCTCCATTAACTGTTTGCAGAGACTTGTTTAAGCATCTGCTTAGGTCTCATAAAGCACCTCAAGACAAACCTGGCTGAGCCAACCATCTCCTAGAAATCTGCATAATAATTTAACAGTGCAAATGTTTCCAAAGGGAAATATATGTAGTATGACCAAAGTATTATGCAAATGTTGTTTTTACAGTGATTTAGCCCTGCCATAATATCTTATGCCGTTATACAAGCAGTGCATTAAGCCATGTCATTGCTGACAAAAGCAGGCAGGAGCTGGACCAGATATCCTGCAGCCTCAGCCTGAATGTATGGATGCCTTGGGGGCACACTACCTATTAATTTAAAATTCTGAAACTAATTATGTATGTCAGGGTGACCTCTTTCTAATCTACATTCATCACAGAACACAAGCCTTCTGTCTCTGTTGTTCCCATAATAAAATAGCTGCTGACAGACTTATATAATTGACTGTATCTGAAGTGGACTCATACCACGGTGCTACAGTCAAATTGTATGTAATCCCAGCTGAATAAAGATAAGCAAAAATAATCCAGCTATCTCAAATAATTAACTTCTAAGGTTTCATAGTAACATTGGGAAAAAATATTACCCATGATCTTAAAAACAACATATCAAAGTATATAAAAGTCACTTTCATTGCTGAGCTACCAAGAAATTATTTAAAGTATTTAAACATGTATGTAGCATAAGATGTAGTAATTTCTATTTATTTAGCCCACAAATAGCTTGACATGTTCAAGATACATTGATGAAATACACATCTGTACCTACAAAGGCCCCTGAACCAGACACTGGGATTTTTAGAGATGCCTAAAAGAATTAAATACCCAATTCTCATTGAATTCTAAAGGAAACTGAGAAGAGCAAGCATGGTAGAGCAAACATCTTCTGCTGGACCTCTACACACACTACAATTAAAAA